>CM054146.1:5067483-5095254 GCA_028751875.1 Rapana venosa
CACACATATTGTCTTTGTTTCCCTTTACGCTCTCTCTTTCTTTTTCACTGTGTCTCTTGTGTGTGCGCATGTGCATGCACATGCACATATACACAAACACACACACACATGCATGCACGCACACACACATGCACGCGCGCACACACACACAATCCTTCACTAACCATTGTGTGGGTGTGTGCGCGCTCATGTGTGTGTGTGTATCAAATTTTTTTTTTTAGAATCAGAAATCATTTATTGCCATAAAAGTCACTTTCTTGGACAAAAAAAAACCCAGCCCAAAAAAAACCCCGCACTAGAATTCAAAGCAACAATGAATAATAGTAAAGCGTGACTGAAATGATGTGTGTGAAAAACCTGTTGCAGTCTGTCTTATCTTAATTGATCTCTCTTTTCTTTTGTATGTGTGTGTGTGTGTGCATGTCTGTGTGCATGTGTATGCGTGTGTGTACACATGTGTGCATTTGTGTGTGTGTGCGTGTTCAGCTGGACCAGTACAAGAGTGTGGTGTTTCACGGTCCGGTCAACAGCGGAAAGTCCTACCTGGTGCAGCGACTGGCCCAGTGTCTGGCTGTAAGTTGTGCTGGCTGTCTGGCTGTCTGTGGGTGTGTAGTGTGTGGGTGGGTTTATTTATTTATTATTCTTTTATATCGAGGATAATGGAATAAGCACTCATGTGCTTTTTTACATCCAGTCCCCATGTGTATGCGGTTTGTAAATTTTGTCATCTGTTTCCACCGGCACACAATGGCCTACTCTTCAGAAAAGTGGAACAGGATTTAACATGTTCACAAGATGTTCTCTATGGGTGGATATGTGTGAGTGTGTGTGTGTGTAGGGGTGTATGTATGTATGTATGTGTGTAGGGGTGTATGTGTGTATGTATGTATGTATGTGAGTGCATGTACATGTGTGCATGCATGTCCAAGGGTGCATATATATGCATAGTTCAATTTGTGAAAGGCCTCAAATGTTATCAGAAAATGAAATTAGCCAATTTCTGCATTGAATACATAAAAATCTTAAAAGTCAAAGATTCACCCGCCCCCATTCCCCAGCCCCCACCCTCACACCCACCCCGTCCCCACTAAATTCTCTTCACATACTAATAAAAGGAAGAAGAAAAATCTCAGGTACAGGGTACATTGGCACAGCATGCAAATCCAGCATAACTCAGTCAAGGGTCCAGGGCCCAGTGCTAAAACTAGCCCCTTCTTTTTACCAAGTCCAAGTGTGGTCAGTTCCTGCTATAATTAATCAGCACCAGCTGGGATGGGATGGACAGCAGCTGAGAGTAGCTGAAAGTGGGGGAACTGACAGCTGTTTTGGGTGTTTTTCACAAGCTGTGGAGATGACAGCTGGAGACAGTCACTGCAGTGCAGGAAACATTGAACTGTGGAATTAAATCAAAAGTCAGGCCATTTTAACTTGCGTGGTGTGGATTTCAGGTGAAGCAGAAAGGGAAGGGAGAGAAGCCAGCCATTTTCCAGCTGAAATTGTCAAGTAAAACATCCCACGACGACCTCATCGCTTTCCTCAAACAGAAAGGTGCAGTCACTGTGTTCTGAGAAGGATCCACCTATCTGTATGTCTGTCTGTCTGCCTGTATGTCTATCTGTTTGCCTGTCTATATGCCTGTTTGTCTGTCTGCCTGTCTGTTTACCTGTCTGTCTGCCTGTATGTATGTGTGTCTGGATCCCTGTACCTGTGTTTGCTATAATCATCCTATGATACGCTGTAGGGGTGGGGGGGGGGGGGGGGTTGCTATGTTGTGTCATTACAGTCATGATGTAGGAAAAATATTCTTCTTAGTTGAACATTCAGACAGCAACTATTGTCTGTCATTTGAGTGAAAATGCGTTGCGCTGCCCTTAAGCACCTGACAAGTCAGGCCCAGCGCATCCAACTTCGGCGTGGGAGAGAATTATATTTTAAGTCTTTCTGGGAAAAAGGCAGGAGAATGGACCAAGAAGGCAGAAAATAGACAAGAAAGGAACACACACACACACACACATACACACACACACATGGATCAGTGGTCTAAACGTAATGCACCTGCCTAGAAAGCGAAAAGTCCAGGTTGGAAGTGTGTGGTGGTTCGATCCGTGTTTTGGCCTGAAACTGTCCCCCCATCCATTAGACCATGAGTGATGGTCTGAGTGCTAGTCTTTCAGATGAGACAATAAGCCAAGGTCCTGTGTGTTAAATTATTTTAACGCACATTACAAAAAACCCCACGGCAACAAGAGAGTTGTTCCTGGCAAAATTCTGTAGAAAAAAGCCACTCTGATAGGGAAACAAAGACAGTTGCAGACAGGAAAAAGAAAAAAAATGATGGGTGGCGCTGCACTTGTGGCGACGTGCTCTCCCCGGGAAGAGCAGCCCGAATTTCACGCAGAGAAATCTGCCGTGACTTAAAGTGGTATAAAAAAAATTTTTTTTTTTTTCACCAACAATGTACACACACATACACACATATGCTTATTCCATTATCCTTGAAATAAAAGAATTTTTTAAGAATCACACACACACACACACAGACACAGGAGGATGGGATAGCCTGGTGGTTAGAGTGATGTGCTCATGATCTGCTGACCCTGGTTCAAATCTTGTTGAAGAGGACTTTTCCTCTGGATTTAACATCAGTGCCCACTCCACTTCCCCCAAAAGTCCTTTGGATGAGCCTATAAACCGAGGTCTTGTGTGTGAACGCATGCAGAACATCTTGTGCACATGTTAAAATCTGTTCCATTTTTTGGAAGAGTAGGCCATTGTGTGCAGGTGGGAATGGATGACAAAATTTACAAAACTGCATACACACGGGGACTGGATGTAAAAAAGCACATGAGTGCATATTCCATTATCCTGGAAATAAAAGAATAAATAAAGAAATAAACACTCCATCCTGAACTCCTAGTTCCTTCTAGCTGAAGCAAAGCAAATCATATAATAATAATCATAATAATGATAATACATGGAATTTATATAGCACTATATCTTGGAAAAAACAAACCAAAGAGCCTTCATTCATCCCACTCTCACATGCAGCCAGTTACAATTAATAGTTTTACAAATTCAAATGTATATACACACACACTTTCTTTAATTTAACGTCTGTTCACTCAAGGTGATATTAGACAAATACACACACACACACGCACACGCTCGCACACACATACACACATACACACACACACACACGTAAAGGTTGTACACTCCAGCAGGGTGATGGGGGGTTTTGGCTCTTGAGGGCAGGGACAGAAATGAGATAAAACAAGAGGGGAGAATTTAAGGTTTGAAATAAATGTGTTGTGAGGCGGGATATTTAAAAGCGTCAGAAGAAGGCTTTTGGCCTGTGAACTGTCATGGCCGCCTTGCTGCCGACAGGCTGTCTGTTGGGGGAGGGCGAGGTCAGCACCGTCACCCCCATCCTCATCCTGGACAACCTGGAGAAGGTCAACATGGCTGACCTCTTCGGGCCGCTGCTTGACCCGCTCGGCTACCGAGGAAAGCAGCACACCTTTGGCATCAAAGGTCGGTCATTTTGTCTCCTTGTCCTTCTCTTTCTTCTTTTTTTCTTTTTCTTTTCTTTTTAAAAAAATCTCAGCCAGAGCTTCGAGGTAAGCCAAAGGTTATATTTTTGCGTATGTGACCGTTTTTGCCCTCCACATAGGTAGCCGCATTGTCTTTATTTTTTTCTATTCCTCAGCTAGAGCTTTGAGGTAAACCAACGGTGAGAGTTTTGCGCATACTAACGTTTTTGCCCACCATGAAGATATCCGCATTGTCTTTTCTTTCATTGACAATCGATGAATCAGTATTGCAGAGAGGGAAGTAGGTTTTCTTTCTTTATTTGTCTTTTTTTTTCTTTGTCCTTCTGTCTGTTTTGTTTAAAATGTTTTGGGATTTACTATGGCTATAGCAAAGAGGGAATCAGCATGCCTTTGGTCTGAAAGGTTAGTGATTTTTTAATATTTTTTCCTTTTCCAATTGTTCCTTCTTTAATGTAAACATTTGGATTAGCACTCTGCTTTTTCTTTTTCCTTTCCTTTTTGTTGTTATTGTTGTAATTCTGGGTTCACTTGTGGCTTTTGTTGGGTATTTTTGTGGGGGATTTTGTGGGGGGAGGTGGTTGTTGTGATTTAGTTTCTTTGTTGGTTTTGCTGTTGCTGTGTTTTGTTTGTGTAGGTGTTTTGTTAATTGTATATACATTCATTTATTTGTTCAATGTTGTTGTTGTTGTGTTATGCAGAGCATGTGTGGGGTGATGGACAGAAGTTCTACTTCCCTGACAATTTCTGCATCCTGGCCACACTGAACCGCAGCAGGTAAAATGACACAGCGCCCATCGTCATCGTCATCATCATCATCATCGTCATCATTATCATCATCTTCATTGTCTTCATCATCAGTGTCATTATCTTCATCTTCATTATCATCTTCATCATTATCATCTTCTTCATCATTGTCATCAATTTCATGATTATCATCTTCATCATCATCATTATTTTCATCTTTATCGTCATTGTCATCATCGCCGTCATCATTTTCATCATCATCATTTTCATCAGTGTCATCATCATCATGTTCATCATTATCATTGTCATCATCATAATCATCGTCATTGTCATCATTATCATCATCCTTGTCATTATGATCCTCTTCATCGTTATCATCTTCATCATCATTATGATCATCATCATTATCATCATTGGCCTTTCCTTTCAGTTCCATGGCTAGAGGAACGTTCATCAACGGTCAGATTTTGAGTATGTGACCATTTCTGCCCACCATGAAGGCAGGCAGCAGCATTCCGACTTTGGGGATGTATGCTGGTATGTTTGTGTTTCTGTACCCCATCAAACGCTGCTAACATGAATTACAAAATCTTTAACATCATTTTTTATTTTCTGCATGCGTGTATACAGACATGGAATTAAGGCACTAGCAAGTCTGCACTTGATGTTGACCTGGGAGATCGTAAAAATCCCCGCCATCACTTCACCAGACTCCACCAAGATTCGAACCCAGGACTTCATGGACCTGTAGGATTGAAGTCAAACAGTCTTCACCACGCGGCTATAGCATCCATCATCATCATCATCGTCATCATTATGTGTGATTGTGTGTGTGAGTGTGTGCATATGGGTGTTTGTGCGCGCGTGTGTGTGTGTGTGTGTCTATATCATCCATCATCATCATCGTCATTATGTGTGATTGTGTGAGTGTGCGCATATGCATGTTTGCACATGTATGTGTGTGTGTGACTGATGTCCTGCATGGTTCATTAACGCACCCAAGAGTAGACAACCCCCCCCCCCCCCAGCCCCCCCCCCCCCAACCCCCCTCCTCCTCCCCACCCCTGCGACCTCTGACCCATGGTGTGTGATTGGCGCGGACTGTCAGATCCACGGGCATAGAGCTGCACGTGCAGCAGCGGTTCCGCTGGGTCCACTTTCGGCACGACGCAGAGCCGCTGCGCAACCTGCTGGCACGCCACTTCCTGCGCCGCCTGTACCACCTGGGCAACGGGCGGCTGCCGGGGACAGACGACCCCCTGCTGCGAGCCACGGAGTGGATCATCTGCCTCTGGCAGCGCCTCAACGACAGCCTGGGCAAGCTGGGGCTGCCCGACCTGGTCTTCGGTCCCTGCTGCTTCTTCCGCTGCCCCCTGGAGAAAAAGGCCCCCCAGCTGATTTTGCAGTGAGTGCTTGGTCAGCTGACTGTGAACTGTGTTGTTGTTGCTTTCCTGGGCTGGAGTTCTGGGGTTTTCCTGTGGTGAGGTTTGGCGTATGTGACCGTTTTTGCCTGACTGTGAAGGTGGCCGCTTTCTGACTGAAAGGATGTCTGTGATTATGTGTGGTCTGTTTGTATTGGTTTTGTTGATATTCTGTTCTGGAGCTTGTTTGTTGATACTGTTTGTGAAATAGTTCTGTTGGTATTGTCTGTTGATGTTGTCTGTTGATGTTGTCTGTTGATGTTGATAATCTGTGAGTACCTTCAATGGATATTGTTCATATGTATTTTCTGTTGATTTTGATAATCTGTTGACGTTACGTGTGGATATTGTTTATTAGTAGTAATCTAGAGATTACAAAAACCACAATTTTTTTAAACTGAAGAGAATCACTGTGAATGAAAATAATCTTTTAAGTAACGCAAAGGAAGAATAAGAGCTTTTCAGATTTTCCCTACGAGTAACCTGCTATTGGGCAACCAACCATCTTCTAGTCCTTCCCTCCATATCACCCACTACTGGGTTACCATAGCACACTAATGTGCACAGTGCACATGTGCTGGGAAAGAGGGGTTCTCTCCCTTAACGCAGGGATAGTGTTAACTAAGGTTGGTTGGTTTGTTGTCTCTGTCATAACACAACAAAATAAATGAAGAGCTGGTATTGGAGAGGGAAGACTTCAAAGTGGAAGGTTTTGTTTGAAGTTATTGTTTAGTAGATACGCCTGAGTTAGAGCTCTTTTGAAGCAGATCTTGGTATACACAGCACAGTTGGGAAGATGGAGAGTTCCATACATTTTGGTGCAGAAAATGAGAAAGGAGAAATAATATACAATATTTTTGTTTGTTTTTGTGTGTAATCATATTACATGTCAATGAATGTTTTGTTTGGAGACTAGACAGAAAAGAATCAAATACACAGTCAGGAAATAAGCAAAAGAGAGAAAGAAAACATGACAAAGGAACAGAAATTTTGTAGTGAATGCTTTGATGGATAGGCAGCCAGTGGAGAGACAAGTTTCTGGGTGTCTAAGACAAGCGTGTCTGAGGAGTTTGGGGCTTTCTGAATCTGAAACTGTGTAAAGTTAATGTCTAGGTGTGTGTGTGTACATGATGGGATTTTGTGTGAAGCTTCTAGAAGTAAACATCTGTGTGTGCACGCATGCATGTGTATGTGTGTGCATGCGCGTGTATGTGTTTATGTCTCTGTATGTGTGTTTACGTCAGTGTGCATGTCATGTCTCTGTGCACACTCACATGCATGCCTGCATGCATTTTATACATACACACGTTTGTTTGCCTGTATTCCCGCTACCTGCCGTGCCACCTGTGTGACGCAGGTGGGTGCAGGAGCTCTGGAACTCGGTGATCGCCCCCCAGGTGCGGGAGGCGGTGAAACGCAGCACGGTCGGTGACACAGTCAGCGACACGGTCAGCGACACGGTCAGCGGGGGTCAGGAGAAGGTGGCCAACACCGCCCTGTACGTCCTCATGCAGCGATCCGTGGTCATCTCCTGCCCCCTCCCCATCAAAGGTACAACACCCCCTCCCATCCCCTCCCAAAATACTTTTATCGGTTTGTGTAGACCTCAGCCGTCTTGCACCCCCCAAAAAATCCTTTGGATGAGACTAAACCCAGGTTCCATGTGTGAACGCATGTAGAACATCTTGCACACACCTTAAAACCTGTTCCACTTTTGTTTAAGCTTAGGCCATTGTGTGCCGGTGGGAACGGATGACAAACTTTAGAAAACTGCGTACACACAGGGATTAGATTTTTTTTTTAATGTAGAAAAGGCACATGAGTGCTTATTCCATTATCCTCCAAATAAATGAAGAAAATGACAAGGTACTCCCTGCCCCCCACAGCGCACACATCCAGCACAACTCAGACACAGTCCAGTGCTGAAGTCAGCCTGTACTTTCCTGTTACCCCCACACCCCTCCCTGTTCTTCTTCTTCTTCACCCTCCCCGTTTTCCCGCACTGTTACGTGAAGGAAGGTGCCAAGACCAAGTGTGGTCAGTTCCTGCTACAATTAACACCAGCTGGGCTGGGGTGGGATAGGATGGAATGGATAGCAGCTGAGAGCAGCTGAAAGTGGGGGAAACTGACAGCTGTGACCCCTCCCCCTCCCCCCTCCTTCCCAAATACTGTATCAGATTCTAGACCCGACCCCCCCTCCCCCAAAGGTACGCCAGTCTCTCCTCTACCCCCTCCTAATGCTGTGTCAGTTTGTAACCCCTGACCCCCCTCCCAGCCTTCTTTGTTTGAAAGCTGAAAATGCTAGAACCTGAAAGTTGTTGGGTTTTTTTTCATTCCTGGGCTAGAGCTCTGAGGTTCACGGAGGGTGAGGTTTGACTTTCTGCGTGTGTGTGTGTAGACAGGAGGGGAATTAACTTACGGCACTGGCAGGTCTGCATTTGAAGTTGACCTGGGAAATCCTCTTACTTCACCAGACACCAGTAATATTCGAACCCATGACTTGTGGACCCTTGTGTGTGTGTCAGTGTGTGTGTGTGTGTGTGTGCGTGTGTGTGTGTGTGTGTACATTTGAATTTGTTAACAACTGTTAATAATTGTTGGTTGCATGTGTAGGAGTGGGTGGAATGGAAGCGCTTTGATTTGTTTTTGCAAGATATAGCGCTATGTAAATTCCATTTATTATCATTTTTGTTATTATCAAAGTCAAATGGTCTTAACCACTCAGGTATAGTGTCCGTCATAAGATATATAAATATTTGTTTAGTAGTTCCATATAACACTGGGGTGGCTTTTTTTCTTTTTCCAACCAACGGCTCACATTATTCAGTGTGTGTGTGCGTGTGTGTGTGTGCACATATATGTGTGTGCGTGCGTGTGTTCACATAAATGTGTGTGTGTGTGTGTGCACATAATGTGTGTGCGTGCGTGTGTGTGCACATAAATGTGTGTGTGTGTGTGCGCACATAAATGTGTGCGTGTGTGTGTGTGCACATATATGTGTGTGCATGCGTGTGTACACATAAATGTGTGTGTGTGTGCATGCGATTGCCCACAGAAAAAGAGGCCTACCTTCAGGGCTTCAGTGGCAGCAATGAACTGGACTTGCCCTTCAAGGCCGAGCGTCGGGACGGGGTCAAGGGCGGGACCCCGATGTCAGGTCGACAGGTCAAAACGGCTCATCGCTCTGACGCTGACAAAGGCGGGGACTCCACCGCCCTTTCCTCAGCAGGTGGCGCTCCAGGTGGAGCATCGTCAGCATCATCATCAGCGTCAGTAACGTCAGGGAGGTCACAGGGTCGTCACCACGGCTCTGGCAGCGGTCATTCCAGGACACCCAGCAAACACAGGTCAGCCAGTGTCCACAGGGAGTCCTTGATGCTAAAGATATCATCGTTTCCTGTGGAGATGCTGGGGGCCTGTCAGTATAAATAGCATCCCCACCTTCAGGAAATTCTATGCTAGGATTTATGTCTTGTCTATCCTTCTGTTTTTTTCTGCCTTATTCCTTTTCTTCCTGTCAACCTCCTTCTTGTCTGTTTTCTACCTTCTTGGTCCATTCCCCTGCCTGTTTTCTTCAGAAAAGACTTGAAATACAACAGTTCTCTTCCACAGGAAAGTTGGATGTGCTGGGCCTGGCTTGTCAGGCGTTTAACGGCAGCACAACGCATTTTTGCTCATATGTCAGACAACAACATTTGCTGTCTGAGCGTTTAACGAAGAAGAAGATATAATCATGGTCTTCTACACAGTCTCAGCGGGCCTGGTGAAGGTCTGCCCACAAAATATGGTGAACAGCTGACTGACATGGGCTGCACAGAATAACTCAAACTGTGTTAGAGAAATGAGGGGGTAGGATAGCCTAGCGGGTAGAGCATCGAACTTGTCGTCGGATGGTAACGGAAAGTGCAGATTCAAGTCTGTATTCAGATGGGACATCTGTGGGCAGACCATCTTCACAAGCTACCCCCCCCCCACCACTACCCCCACAGAGGTTTTGTAGAAGATGCTTTGGAAGCTTTGCTGTGGGCTGATGTTTGTTTCGTGAATCATTCATCTGTCTACTCGTGACTGAAACACATTCGTTATTATGTGTTAAGTTAAACTGGTAGGAAGGTGATTACAGTATTGCTTTTATATATATATGTATATATATTATATATATGATTAGCTAGCCACATCAAACTCATGAGAAAAAATTGAAACATATGTGTCTGCCTGCTTTGAATTTATGAAATAATTGCATTTTTTCTGCATCATTTGATAACCTATCCATATTAGATTTACAAGGTATTCTCATTTTGTGCACAGCATTTAATAATCTATCCATAACAAACTCTCAAAGTAACTGCATTTTCCCACTTTGTTTGATGATCTTTTTACATTCAAATCACAAAGACTAAATTCACAAGAATTTACAAACATGAAATTCTAAACTTTTTTTTTTACAAGTCCGTTGATAAACTTCTAGTTGAAATTTACAAAAGAATGACGTTTCTTCCACATCACTTTGCTTTCCTGAACCTTTCTAACGATACTCTATGTCATGGTGGTGACCTCCCCTGTTGCAGGGAAGAGAGAGGGCGCTCCATGGAGCTGTTCAGCGGCAGCAACATCAAGCGCCGCAGCCTGTCGGAATCCAGCATGAACAAGACAGCGCACCACCTCCACCAGCTGCAGCAGGAGGAAGGCCAAGGTCACCCACAGTCGCGGGGTCAGGGGTCAGCATCGGCGGGGGGCGGCGTTATCCCACCAGGCCAAAGTCCCCAAACTGGAGGTGCGGTCGTCCAGGATCCTCTCCCTTTCCAACTCCTTCAAAAGCTCGCCGGGTCCCGGGTTGGGGGAGGTGAAGAGTTGGCGCGTGGGTGGGGGAGGGGGGGCGTCTTGCCACCACTCCCCCCCCCACCACCCCCACCACCAGTACAAGAAGTCGCGGTCGTCGGAGAACATTTCCCCCAGCGGCCTGTACTCCTCCTCCTCCTCCAGCAGCAAGGCCCCCTCCCCCCCCAACCCCTTCTCCTTCTCCCTCAGCACCCCAAAGTCCAGTCTGGTGTCTTTCAAGTTCTTGGACAAGTCCTCCTCCTCCTCCTCCTCCTCCTCCTCCTCCTCCTCCTCCTCCTCCTCCTCCCCCCAGATGTCTGTGTTGGCCTCAGTGTCGGGCGGTCGCGGAGACGTGGGTGCGGACTTGAGCAGCGCGCAGACTCCGGTGCCGCAGGTAGAGGGCGCCGCTGCTATAAACATGGCCGCCTCTGTGGGGCAGGAGGCTTCGGGCAGCGTGTGAGGGAAGGGAAGGGGGGGGGGGGGGGGGGAGGGTGTGGGAAGGGGTTAAATTACAGTGTGGAAGGGTAATACAGTCAGGGAGTGGTTTAACAAATGGGAGGAGGAAAGGCTTTTGTTGTTGGGTTTGGGTTGTTTGTTTTTTTGGGGGGTGGAATATCTTCAAGATTACTGTCAGAAAGTGTGTGAGGAGAGGTAGGTAAGGTGGGTTGTTGGGTTTTTTTGCGGGGGGGTGAGGGCTTGATGTGACTTTTTTTAACATTTTTCCCTTCTAAATCAAAGCCAGGAAGTGTGTTGAAAGAAAAAATGGGGAGGTTCTGTCTATTTGAAAACAAAATACCGTATCATCCCAAGATTGAGAAATTCCGGTGAGTCCCTGATTTTTTGGGGGTTTTTTTTGATTGGGGTGGGGGGAGGGGGGGGATTGGTTTGGAAGAGGGGAGGGGGAGGGTTGGGTTTTTTTCTTTTTCCTTTGTGTGGGTTTTTTGGTTGTTGTTTTTTTTTTATTGGAATGGGAGTTTGATCCCATTTGAGGGTTTGTGGTTGTTGTGTAGATGGCTGATGGTATGGATATCAGCTCCCACACAGACGTCTGCACGTGTGTGGCAGGTGTGTGCTCTTTCTGCCTGGTGTGACGGAATCTTCTCAGCCCACAGGTGTGACGATAATGACGGGATTTACCTGTGGGGGGTGGCACCGAACAATTCAGGGCAGGGGATAAGGGTTTGGGGGGGGGGGGGGGGGGAGTTGGGGATGTATTGGGGGATGGTTGGGGGCAGGGGGGGTGGGAGGGGTTAGGAAACTGTGGACCAGTGGTCATGTGCCAAATCAGACCAGTGTTGTTATATATTTGAAAAAAAAAAAAATGTGCCGAGTCATTTTTGCTGGGTGGTTGTTTTACGCATTATCATGTTCAATGATGAGGGTGGTTTTTTTCAGGGAGGGGGTAACTTGTCGAAGAGATTATTATTTTTGTTGTTGTTGCTTGTTTTGTAGTGGATCACAGCGTGCAAATCCAACATCACCCAGTGAAGTGTGCTAACTTGAGTGCGTCCCTTCCTTTAGCCAAGTCCAAGTGTGGTCAGCTCCTGCTGGAGTCAGCACCAGCTGCGATGGGATGGACAGCAGCTGAAAGTGGGGGACACTGACAGCTGTGGGATGTGTGTCGATTTCTTTTTTCTCTTTTGTCTGTTGAAT
This sequence comes from Rapana venosa, assembly GCA_028751875.1. NCBI lineage: Eukaryota > Metazoa > Mollusca > Gastropoda > Neogastropoda > Muricidae > Rapana > Rapana venosa. Next base: position 5,079,675 of record CM054146.1, read on the forward strand.
ACAGCGTATCATGAGATCTGAAGCATGAGAGCATGTGAATCGGTACACTGGACTTTATCATGACTCCATTTTCTGAAAATTTGTTGTCGGATATGTTCATGACAAGATTTGGAGAAAAAAAAACCCAACAAACTTTGATGTACAATTTGGCAGATAGACCGTACCCATTTCTTTTAAATGTTGGACAATTGTATATATTGTGGATTGCAAAAAAAAAAAAAAAGCACAATGTTTGTTGATTTACATATATATATGTATATATGTATGGCAGTTTTGTTTAGAATCTGAACAAATATGTGACATGTCTTGTGTTACTTCATGCTTTGTCTGAGTGTGAAAGGCTCTGTGTTGCAGAGAGATGTTTAACGTGTACAAATTATGTGTTCTGTGTCCTGAATGCGATGTGGATGTTAGGAGTGGGTAGAGCTTGGCGATCCGGTGATTGAAGACTTCAGACTAAGAGTTCAAACCACTGCTGCCCTCGTTCTGACTTAGCACATAAGATGCTCTTTCACTTTGCACACATTCATACCAAATTTCACCTGCATGCGTTCATACCAAATTTCACCTGCATGCATTCATACCAAATTTCACCTGCATGCATTCATACCAAATTTCACCTGCATGCATTCATACCAAATTTCACCTGCATGCATTCATACCAAATTCATGATTTCAATTTATCTGATGCTTCATACCAATTTCACTCTGACTCATTTTACCTGCATTGTTCAACCAAATTTCACTATGCATGCACTTATACCAATATTCAGGCTTACTGTACCAATTTCACCTGCATCAGTCATACCAAATTTACCTGATGTATAGCAATTACTGCATATCATACAATTCACTGCAAAGCAGTTTATAAATTTCACTGCATGCATCATACCAATTTCACCTGCATACATCATACCAAATTTTACCTGCATGCAGTCATACCACAATTTCACCTGTATCATTCATATCAATTTCACCTGCATGCAGTTATACCAAATTCACCTGACATCATATACCAAATTTCACCTGCATGCAGTCATTACAATGCATTTGTACCATTGCATGATCATACCAATTTCTACACTGTCCATCATGTCAATTATCTATTCACCTGCATGCATCAATACCAAAATGCATTGTACATTCTTTACATACAAAAATTATCACTCTGCATGTACCAGTGCATCATATCATGTCCATGCATTTGTACCAAATTTGATATCTCATACTTTCTTACAACTTCAAATATGTAAATATCTATTCCTGATGCAGTAACAGATGCATGTACCGAATTTTATATCATACTTTTCTTAACAAACTTCGACATGAAGGTAATTATATATCACTGATGCTGTGATACAGTGTGAGTTCATACCAAATTTCACTGTATCACCATGGCATTTGTAAACCCAAATTTGATTTTACATTCTTACAACTTTGACAGAAATATAAACTATCTATTCAGGAATGACAGTACAAAGGGGAGCTAATGCGCTACCTGCCGGAATTGCAGCGTGCAAATAATGTCTTGTGACGTAGGTGTATTGAAGAGAGTGAGGGTGTGCGTTTGTGTGTGTGTCAAGTTGAGTCAAGTCAAATTTTTATTTCCAGATGGTACATTGAATAAGCAATGCATTTGCCTTTTTTCATCAAGCCATCTATCTAAGAACAAATTTCTTAATGATAATACTAAAATGTGTGTGTGTGTGTTGAAGAGAGAGTGTGTGTTTTGTGTATGTGTGTTTTGTGTTGTGGGTGTGTGTGTGCATTATCATTAGCCTCTGTGTTCGTGTGATTGGCGATGTATTCTGATGGCAGGTATATGTTTCTTCTTATTCATCGTGAACTGATGTAAATGCTGTATGCAGCGCTGGTATGGAATTTTCTACAGAAGTGTGTGTTATATGCACCATCACGATGGTGATAATGTTGATGATTGTTTGTTATCATTATTATCATCATCATTTTTAAAAAAAAATTATTGTCTGTATCATATTAACTGCTGTATCAATAAGAATCTCTCATACATGTGAGTATACACACACACACGTATGCACACTCACACACACACACACACACACACACTGACACTCACACACACACAGTTATTTATTTTGTGATCTGATTATCCAGGTGACAAGGCAGAGGGTTTTTGTCTTTGTCTGAAGTATGGGGTGCTGAGCAGAAACTAGTTTATCATTTCCTGATCTGTTCTGGTGTCAGGTGTTCTGTCTGTCTGTCTGTCTGCCTGTCTCTTTCTCTGTCTTTTTTTTTTTCTCTTTTTCTTCATCTCCTATGTTGTTGTCAGTTGTTCACTCCCTTAAATAAAAGAAAACGCCCTCTCTCTTTTCTTTTAAGGATTTTTTTTCTCTACTGGGTCTTAACATTTAAAAAAACAACAACAACAACAGTCCATAATAACAATATCAAGATGCCTTTCATGCTGTGTCACCAATCCATAAAAACACAGTACACAAACCCCCCAAATACGACCTTCCCTTAACCATGACCTTAACCACGCACCTGCCTTTAAGGGTTAAATCATTTCTGGATTAGTCTGTCTAAGCCTGGTTATTGTTTTTTTTCTGTGATTGAAATCACACAGTCCCTGAAACTGGGATAGTTCTACTGTCAAGGAGGGTAAACATGGTCTCACACGCAAAATCTCGCCATTGGTGAACCCTGGAGTTCTAGTTGAGAAACAGGAGAAGAAGAAAATCAAAGTTTGTTTTTTAGACAAACTCAGGCAAACAAAGCGTGAAACAGAAAGTTGTCAGTGAATTATTTCAGCTACACGGTGGTGGCACAATTTCTCCGGGTTTTTTTTTGTGGTCAACGCGTACCTCAGATTCTGTGTGTTGTTGGTTGTTGTTTTTCCAGACATTTCTATCACAGGCTGTTTTTTGCAGGAATGATCTCCATGTCATGTTGTTACTGCTTTGTGACTCTGTGTGTGTGTGTGTGTGACTGTTAGTTATTAATTTGTTGAATTTTTGTTGGTTCTGTAATCTAGGTCATGTGTGGGTGTTGAGTATTTGTTGAATTTCATTCATTCTGAAGTCAAGGTCATGTGTTGACTATTGATTATTTATTGAATTTTGTTTGTTCTGAGGTCAAGGCCATGTATGGCACAGCACGGAAATCCAGCATAACTCAGTTAAGGGTCCAGGGCCCAGTGCTAAAATTAGCACACCCCTTCCTTTTACCCAGTCCAAGTGTGGGGTCAGTTCCTGCTGTAATAATCAGCACCAGCTGGGATGGGATGGGTGGAATGGACAGCAGCTGAGGGCAGCTGAAAGTGGGGGACACTGACAGCTGTGGTGGGGGGGTTGTCAATTGTCATGTGGGTCAGGTAGTTTTCTTATTGTCAATATAACGGTATGCCGATTTTGTGTTTTTCCATTTTTAACCCTGAAGACTGTGAAATGAGCCTAGTGGTCAATTTTATATTGTTAATATGTTTTTAAAATATTTTTTTTATTTTTGATATCTAGTCAGATCAATTCTGTACTGATTTGTTGTTTTGATCAGAATTTTTTGTTGTTGGTGTTGTCCATTTTTTATGTTCATAAAAAGTTCAGCCTGCTTACTGTGGAACGGTAGGTGTGTGGGTGGGTGTGCGTACGCGCATGCATGCGTGCGTGTGTTCATGTGTGCCTGTGTGTGTGTTCGTGTATATGCATATGTTCGTGTGTGATGGACAATATTATATTTTTTGGGATGGATGTATATATTGTTGTACATATTTAACAGAAGCATATAACATACATATATTGTATATCACATGCATGCATTGTGTAACACACACACACATACACAAACTGAAGTAGGGATCACTGGCTCTGTGGTTGGGCAATCCTTTGAAGGGCAGGGGTTCAAATCTCGGCTGATACAGCTGTTTGAGGGATTTTCCCCCTTAGACTTCCCCACTCCCCTGATAGTCCTTGACATCAATCCCGAAGTTGGAGTGTGGCTACGTTATTGGGAGGCAAAAGGTCGCATAGGCAAACTGTCACCATTGGTGAACTTCAGAGCTCTAGCGGAGGAACAACGGGAAGTGAAGTCTGTGGTTGTTTGAGCTGCTGCACATTGGTGGTGAGATTCAGGTGATTTTTTAATACTTTTTTTTAATATGTCATACTTTTGGTACATCATACACTTTTTTTAAAAATACATCGTAACTTTTAAAAATTAAAAGATATTGTACTTTAAAAAAATGAATCATACTTTTTGATACATAAATTAAGGACCTTTTCATTCTGTCTTATGTCAAGAACTGTTGTTGACTCACTGTCTGGTTGACTCAGTGACCTTCAGCTGTCGTGTGACCTCAGGTTGACCTCACTGCTGTGTTGACCTTCAGCTGTCTGTGTTGACCTTCAGCTGTCTGTGTTGACCTTCAGGTTGACCTTCAGCTGTCTGTGTTGACCTTCAGGTTGACCTTCAGCTGTCTGTGTTGACCTTCAGCTGTCTGTGTTGACCTTCAGGTTGACTTTCAGCTGTCTGTGCCGCTGATTCAGGATGGTGTGGTGGTCAGCCACTAGTAATGTGTCCAAGGAGTCAGGTGTCTGTTGGCTTCTTTTGTGATTTTGGCCATGTACACAGTAGTCAACAATCACCCGTCACCTGTCTCCATCGCAGCAGTTGGCGGTAGGAGCTTCACCCAATGCCACCCAAGTTCGCCATCTGTCTCTGTCTGCTGAGTTCTATGATCTCTTGTAGCGCTGGGCAGACCACTGACCTCAGTGACGCTGGCAGTGTAGGATGGTGTTGGTCTGCCTCTTGCCTTCTGCCCTCATCCTTAACCTTGAAGAGCTGTGGTCTTCAGAAAGAGTAAGGCCTGTAAAACACATCCCTGCCTCATCCCAGTTTAGTTCAAAGCCAGCAGGACTGCTGGTGGTGTGCAGTGTACTGACGTTGGCAGGACAAAACGACTCGGTTATGACATGATCAACTTTAGGACGGACAGAGGCACAACCTTTATTTATTTCATTTTATTTTGTTTCATACCACTTGAAAGTCACAGCAGATTTCTCTGCATGAAATCCAGGCAGCTCTCCCCAGGGAGAGTGCGTCACCTCAAGAGCAGCCCCTCCCTATATATATTTTTTTTCTTTTCCTGTCTACATCTGTATTTGCTTCCCTATCGGAGTGGCTTTTTTGGCTCTTTCTGCATTACTTGGTAATATTGCCAGTGGGGGTTTTCCCTTTTTTGAAGGGTTTTAGAATATCTTTTGAAATCTTTTTTGTTTCCAGAGAAAAGTTAATTGAAATGGGCACAGAATGTCCTGTCTGCCTCACTTGCCTATGCGACAAGTCTTTGCTATTTTGCCTTTCTTTCAGTGTTGTTTTAGAATATCAATTTATACTGGTTTTTTGTTATCAGTGAAAGGAGCATTGAAACGGGCACAGGATGTCCATCCTGTATTGCTTGCCTATATAATGGCCAGTGCAGTTTTAATTTTTATGAAAAGATGTTTTAAAATCTTGTTAATGGATAGCTGTTTTGTAGTCCTGTGTGGAGTGTCAGGCTGGGCACAGAATGTCTGTTGTGCAGTTACTGCCTAAGTGTGGCCAGTGTCCTCTGCTTTCTGTAAATGTGTGGCCAGTGTCTTCTGCTTTCTGTAACTGTGTGGCCAGTGTCCTCTGCTTTCTGTAAATGTGTGGCCAGTGTCCTCTGCTTTCTGTAAATGTGTGGCCAGTGTCTTCTGCTTTCTGTAAATGTGTGGCCAGTGTCTTCTGCTTTCTTTTAATGGGTGGGTCTGTGAGGGGGGGGGGGGGGGCTGTGTTTAGGCTTCTCTGTGTCCTGAGAATATGATTATCACTGGGATGGGCTCTGGATGTCTGTCCGGCCTGTTATTTATGATTTGTAATATAGTAATAGATATATATGCGTTAAACAAGAATCATTTCGTTTGTAAGTTTTCCCAGCTACTATCACAAGTTCACAGTCAGGCCATACATTATACACCTGCTTCTTCTTGTTGTTGTTTGTTAGTTCTTTGCTGGCAAAGCTGCACAGTCTCTGAGATCTGACGTGGATTTGTTTTTTTTCTTCAACGCCAGTCATGAGAGCGGGTGTGTGGCCCATGAGTTGACAGGCATTGGCCTGGATGGGGCCTGCACCTGACTGTATCAAAGACATGTGTGTTAAATCATTTGGTGTAGAAGTTGATTTTGTTTCTACCCCCTTTCTTGACTTAGATCTCCCAAGTTCAACAAGAGCTCCAAAGTTCAACAAGAGCTCCGAAGTTCAACAAGAGCTCCAAAGTCAACAAGAGCTCCAAAGTTCAACAAGAGCTCCCAAGTTCAACAAAGGTGAAATTTTTGTGTGGGTGACCATTTGCCCACCGTTAAGGTAGCCGCATTCCGATGTCAGGGGTAACTGTTGATCAGGTTATAATTATAAATATACATGATGATGGGGAACATTTGTACATGCTTAACTATCCTCTGCTACTTGAATGTCTGAAATATGACACACACGACAATGTAGGAGGTCTACCCTCCCCCCCTAAAAAAAAACAACAACCACACACACAAAAAACAAAACACAAAAAAACCCAACAGATTTTGTAGAATCGTGCATGACTGGTGTGCAAATGTCACAGGAACTTGTGTTCAGGTTAGTTTGGGTGAAAAAACAGCACTGAACAAAAAGAAGGCCATTTGTCTGGTGTTTTCATCACGGGAGGTTATAATGTACAACACAAAGGGAGGCTACTGTGTGGTGGTATTGAAACTATGGAAATGTTTGTCTGAAGCTGTTGACAAAGGGAAAAGGTTTGATTTTTTTAAATACTGAGAACGACAACAAATTGAACTTAAAGTTTTTGTATGGGGAAAAACATCCGGTTGTATGGCAGTTTTTATATTGAAAAAGACAACAGGTTGTGTGACAGTTTTTGTATTGGAAAGTACAACAGATTGTGTGATACTGTTTATACTAGAAAAAAGACAACATGTTGTATACGGGTTGTAAATTACCGAAAGGATAATTCAGCTGAATGTTAGTGAAGTAATTGCGATATATTGTGCTACAGTGCAAAATGAGTCACTTTGTGTGTGTGTGTGATATGAGTTGTGATGCCTTGTCATGCCAGTGAATAATGGGAGTTGTGACACATCACGATGTTGTGCAAAACCAGTTGTAGTCTATGATGATATTGCATAGCATGGGTTGTGTGACTAGTATGTGCTGATATTTTACACCACGAATTGCATTATGCCTTGACATTGTATGCGGACCAATACAAGAGGAAGTCTGTATCCCAGCATTCATTGGTCATGTGTCCTGTAGTTGTTTTGTTGTTGTTGTTGCCCCCTATGTAGGCCCATTTGCCCCAGGTTGCAGACCCCCAAATTGTGCCCCATGTCCCTCAAGTTTGCCGCATTGCAAGGATTTAGATCTGCAGATTATGTTCTGTCCTGTCCATCCCCGCCATAACTTAACGATATCCCAGGATACACCAGGTTTTTTTAAAGCTTGGGTGTAGCCACTGTAGGCACTGCCATGGTGATGTCCCATGGTGCATCAGTCACTACTCCACACAACTTATCCCATGGTGCATCAGTCAACCATTACCCACAAGGCATTGTGCTATGTATTGCCACCAGTAGAGAAGAGACATGGACAATTCATTATCAGCTAACTGATCTCCATGATGCAAAAGTCCAATGAGCGAAGTGGGGGGGGGGGGGGGGGGGGGTGCTATCTTTAGAGTCAGTGACAGTCCCACCTGCTGTGTGTAGTATAACTGTGCGTAAGGGAGGTCAAGTGTGTAAAGGGAAGTCACTGTCACCTGACAAGAGGAAGTCACTCTGTGGTTCATCTGGTAGATCTGTTGTGTCTCGTTAGAATGTTGGTGTACATGTATACATGTGTGATGGTGGTTTGACAGATCGGCTGTCGGTCAGTGAAATAATCATCTTCTGTTTTTTTTGCCATCAGTACCCCTCGTGTTGTGTGTTAGTGGTTGGAATGTGGAGTGGACGTGAAGGAGAGTGGCGTGTGTGTATGTGTGTGTGTGTGTGTGTGTCTTCAATTTTACGTCTGTTCACTTAAAGTGATATTAGACGAATGTGTGTGTGTGTGTGCACGCGCATGCATTAGCAGCAGACCTAGATCTCATCTACTCCAGCATGTCACTGCATAGGCAAGCATGGACCAGCACTGCACGTATGTGTGTGTGTGCTTGCAGTTTGTGCACACACACACAGACACACACACGTGCGTGTGGATGCACGCATGTACACTCTGAGACATACTGGTTCATACACACTGGTACAAGCTCAAGAACTCTCTCTCTCTCTCTCTCTCTCTCTCTCTCTCTCTCTCTCTCTCTCTCTCTCTCTCTCTCTCTCTCTCTTTCTCTCTCTTTCTCTCTCTCAATTTCTTGATGCGAACACAAATGCATATCTTTTCGAAACCATCGAGCTCTTTAATTCTGAAGATTGTGTTGTCTGACTTAGGTGCAGCCAGCATCCCCTAATTACGTTGACCAATACACTGATGCAGACAAATCTCCGGCTACATGGCACCTACCTCTTCCTCTGTACCCACAAGCATGCTTCTCTTAGAATCAAACTCCCCCGTGAGGATGCCGGGAGGCCTGTCAATATAAATAGCATCCCACCTTCTGGAAATTCTGTGCTGGGAATTCCCTCTTTTCTATCCCTCTCTTTGTTTCTGCCTTGTTCCTTTTCTTCCTGTCTCCCCCTTCTTGTTTTATTTTCTTTCTTCGTGATCCATTCTCCTGCCTTTTTTCCCCCAGAAAGATTTAAAAGATAACAATTCTCTCCTTTGCTGAAGTCGGAATGCGCTGGGCCTGACTTGTCAGGCGCTTAACGGCAGCACAACGCTTTTTCGCTCATATGAAAGACAACAATAGTTGCTGTCTAAGCATTCGACGACGACGAAGAAGAAGAAAAATCAAACATCTTAAACCATGCTGGCTGACTAACGAAATCAATAAAGCAATAGCAGCACGTGATCAGTGACGAAAGTCATCAGGATAATGTGAAAGAATAATGTAATAAAGTGACAGCCAGGAAGAGTGCCGCCAGGAATAAGGACTTCTCTGAACTCGTCTAAAAAATTAAATTAAATTAATACAAAAACAAACAAAAAAAGACTGCTAATCCCTACGAATAGCAATAAATCAGTTATGAGGTTTAAAAATAAAAGTCCACCACTTTTTCCTCTTCAGCATTAGATAATTTATCAACAGAAGACTCAATCAGACATTTTCTGTATCATGGCAGACAAATTCATAGATACTGGCCATTGAATAGATAACGAGTTCCTTCCATTAAAGAAAACGGCTGTGATTGAAAAGTACATGCCCAAAGTCGGAATGCGGCTAAATTCAGGGGGGGGGGGGGGGGGGGGGGGGGGAACGGCCGCAAGCTTCCTATAATATTCTAGTAGTTAGTGAATAGAATAAACTCAAACTTCGTCGTATTTACTGCGGGGGAAAAAATCTAGGAGATCTTTTCATTTTGAAAAAAATCGCAAGTCCAAAACTGTGTTCAGATTTAACAAAACGAAACCAAAAAGGTTTTGATACTCCATTTGTGCTGACAGTGGGAATCAAAGAAAGATGCAGCTGGAGCAGTCAGTCTGTCAATGAGCAGTCAGTCTGTCAGTGGGCTGGCAGTCTGTCAGTGGGCTGGCAGTCTGTCAGTGGGCTGGCAGTCTGTCAATGGGCTGGCAGTCTGTCAGTGGGCTGGCAGTGCTGTGACCTGGGTGATGGGCATGTCCCTGACCTACGGCAAAGCTAAAGGCGAGAAGGAAATAAGGGAACAGGAGACGCCAATACAAGATATATGCCAGCGATCTTATACACATTACAGTATGAAAGACAACACTTTTCCTTACACCAGATTTGGTAACATAAACGGGAGGAAATGCCTTTTCTAATTTAAAAAAAAAACAAGGGGGGGGGGGGGGGGGGGAGGAGATTAAAGGTCTACCCATAGCCTGTGTGGTCGTAAGGGAGCGAGGTGTCGGAGACTCCAGCTTCTCTAGGGGCCAGCATAACTTCCTTGTTGCTTTACCTTCCCTGACCCTAAAGAGGGCAGGTGCCCATTTACAGCTGAGTGAACTGGGGGACTGTACTGAGGCCAAAGCGCACGAACAGTCACCCATCCAAGAGGTAACCACACTCAACGCTGCTTAACTTTAGCTTGAGGAAAGCAAGTACCCTGACCACTGAGCTATCCTGCCTTTTCTAATGGATGATTGTTAAATAAGATGTACACAGACAATTTTTTTAATGAAATATTGTTGTTGTTTTTTAATGTAACACTCCAATATTTCCTTCACTTCCATCCTTTTCAAAACCATGGCTGTTTTTTTAAAAAGTCAGTGTTGGTTACCATTGCGAATACTGCAATTCAAAAGATTTATTTAAACCACACACACACGCCCTGATAACTCAAACTGATATTATGTTATTTCACAGCTGCAGAGTTTTGTATACGTTGAAGGGGTGGATGGATGATACTGGTAAACCAGCCAAAAGAGAATTACAGTGGTCTGAACGTGAAAAAAAATTAATGAGAGATGTGACAAGTTTGGATGTTGCATCAGTGGACAGATACTCATTAATACGCTGTAACTGATAGTAGCAGGGCTGGCAGGTCTGTGTGATGAAGTCTTTCATAGAGAGTGTGTTGTCGAGAACTACACCTAACTACGTCACAGAGTTGGCCAAAGGAACTGACGTATTGCCGAATTCTATTGAAGTTGTTGTGATGGAGGAAAGTTAATGTTCGGTCCCTATGAGCATGGCTTCGGTTTTATCGGCATTAAGTTGTAACTTGTTCTGAGTCCTAGTTTTGAATATCTTTCACGTGATACATATATATATATTATATATTATATATATATATATATATATATATATATATTTTATATATATATATTATATATATATATAGGATGAGGAGAGTAGAGAGATGAGAGAGGAGAGAGAGATGAGGAGAGAGAGAGATGTGCTCCCTGTAATTTTTTCATTTGATTTTGTTTAATCGTTTTATCAACTGGCTAGATTTTTGGATTTGCGCCCTTCATCAGTGGTACTTCGTACACATTGTCTAAAGAAAAGGACCCAAAGCCCCTTTCCATTTCGATATTGGTCTGCTGCTTGTTTACCACCTGGCTCACTCCGCAATCACGGAAATATTCCTAGAAAACTGAAGTCTTGGAACACATAATATGAAAATGCTCCTATCTAATAGACCAATGCACACATTTGTCAGGAAGCACCACCAGACCCGTGCAAGGATTGGCCAGCAGCACGTGGCGTGTTGCTGTCAAAGCTGGCAGAAACAGGGACAGTGGCGGCTCCAGCCTCGTTCTGCTACCAGCACAGACCCTCCTCCGTCCTGTCACTGTATTCAAGACAACGCCAGTCAGCGAGTAGCCACTGATCATGGACTCCTGTTGACTGGGGTGCCCTCCTCCTCCTCCTTGACCACTCTCTGTAGTCCACAACTGGTCACTTCAGACACGTTGGCTGCTGGACACTTTGGTCTGGCGCCAGAACCCCTGAAAACAGCAGCACCAACAACAAGCAACTTTAGCAAACCCCACAGTTTACATCATCAAACATATCAATTCAGTATCACTTTAAAACATATCGATATCGTTATCTGGGGGAGGGGGTGGGGAGGAGAGACACCCTGCATTTGAACATGATAACGATTCTTGAAAAGTCAACTTGATCTCATAAACACACGCGTCAATTACAAAGTTCCCCAGTCATTTTCCGAGACATTGTCGTCAGGTCTCACAGCTGGTTGGAATGGGAAGTAGAACAAGTTCAGAGTGTGCCGGATTTAAAGTCAGGATTAACATCAGGTGGACAGCGGACAGCCTAGCGGTTAGAGCGCGAGATCTGATGGTCCGGGTTCGAGCCAGCACCCAGACGCCTGTTTGAGGGGGTAATTTTGTTATCAGTACAGACTCCACTCCCACGAAACACTCGAATGAGACTATAAACCAAAGTCCTGTGTGAAAACGCACGCAGAACATCTTGCGCACACATTAAAAACCCTTTCGCCTTTCAGAAGAGTAGGCCATTTCGTGCCGGTAGGAACGGATGACAATTTAAAAATCGCATGCACACTTGTGTTGTGTTGTGTTCAGACATGTTATCCTGGAAGTCGGTCTGCACTGCTCTAATGGGGGGCGGGGGAACAGTCGCATGCCCCAAATCTTTTAGCTTGAAGGTACAGCTAGCTGTTCAGAATAATAACTCTGTGTGTGTGTGTGTGTGTGAAGTCAAGTCAAAGAGTGTGTGTGGGGTAGTGTGTGTGTGTGTGTTTTAGAAGTCAACAAAGAGTGTGGTTGAGTGTCGGTGTGGGGAATCAAAGATGATGTAGTTTGGAAAGCAAATCAAGGGGATGGTGTAATAAGCAAAGAGTGTGTTCCTTTATCTCGAATCAAAAGATTTTCAGTGAAGTCAAGTCAACTATGATGTTGTGGTGGTGATGGTTCAATCAAACAGCGTGTTGTTGTGTGTTAAGGTCAGCCTAAAGGTGTTGTGTCGAAGTCAACAAGATGTCGTGTTGTTGTTGTGTGGTGTGGTCACATTGGACGAAGAGTACCATGTTGCCGTAACAAACCAATTTACAAACAACCCAAACACACACATGAAACACAAAAAGACACCACCACACATAAAAGAATTTAAAACACAACAACTAACACTCATGGCTCATTCACAACACATAACATCGTCTACATTCACACCAAAACCCTCCAACAACACTCCACACACCCACGCTATAGTTGATGGGTGCGGAAGTTTAGCGGTTTTAAGGACACAACGAACTGCGGTACGTTGTGTGTACGCGCGCGTGTGTGTGTGGAAAACCTGTGTAGGGAGTGTTCTTGTTAGTTGATTCTTTTTTTACCTGGTGTGTTGTCTTCCCTAGGGATTTGCCGTGTGGTCAAGTGACTTGTTGTTGCTGTGGTAGAGGAGTGCTGAGCTGAAAAGGGACGGTATCTGGACATAAATGATGTCAGCATGTTTAAGCAGCTAAGCTATAGATGACCATGTGGGTTCTACGTCGCCTAGTGCAGTCGACAGACATTATTTCTGTATAGTTTATGTAAGTGGACCAAAAAACAATGTTTTCTCTTGTATTTTGTTGTTGTTGTTGTCATTGTTGTTCTTCCTCTTCTTGTTATGATGGAAGAATGCTGAGCGGAAAGAAGGACGGTATTTGGAAATATGTCAGCATGATTAAGGAGCTATATATGGAGAGAGAAAAATTATATAACAATGTGTTGTTTTACGTCGTGTAGTGCCTTCGAGACATTTTTTACATATTATGTAAGTGGACTAAAAAGGTTGTAGCATATATCTTGGTATCTTGTATCTTGAGCGCTTTGATTTGTTGCTTTACAAGATTCAGGCTATGTAAAATTCCATACATTATTATTATTTGTTTATTATTATTATTATTATTATTATTATCTTGTTCTTATTGTTTTGTAATTGTTGCTCTTCATCTTCTTGTTATGCAGAAAAGTGTTAGACTGAAAGAAGTAGGGTATTTGGAAATGTTACGTCAACATGGTTAATAAGCTATAAATATAGACCATTTAAATGACAGTGTGTGCGTACTACGGCCTGTAAGCCTCGCACAGTCGCCAGATATTTTCTCCCAAAATGATGTAAGAGAACAAAAAAGGCTGTATCTTGGTATCTTCTTGTTGTTGTTGTTGTTGTTGTTGTTGTTGTTGTTGGTGTTGTTGTTGAGTGTTGTCCAGCCGAAGCACTGGGAGGTCACTCCGGAATATACACTCTGCTTCATTCCTAACTCCAGAGAATTTCAGTGAAACCGTAAGTACACACACAGTGAGAAGTTTGCGTGCGTGACTGTGTTGTTGTTGTTGTTGTTGTTGTTGTTGTCTTCAATTTAACGTCTGTTCACTCTAAGTGATATTAGACGAGTGACTGTGTGTGTGTGTGTGTGTGTGGGTGTGTGGGTGTGTGTGTGTTCAAAGATTGTTGATATTGTTCACAATACCTTTTCTTCTTCCTTAGAGGCATTACACAAAATACACACCTCTTTCTTTTTCTTTCTATCTTGTTATTCCTTTCCTGCAGATTTTCTTCTTTTCTTCCTTCCGTCTATTTTATTTCCATTTTTACTTTCCTTTCTTCCACATGTCCTGGTTTTCTTCCCTCTGTCTCCTTGTTGTGCTTTGTCTGTCTCAGTCACAGGGCAGACAGTAGGTGCAGTGTCGCCATTGTTGTTTTATCAGTGAGAGAGTGGAGGTGGCACACTTTGTGTGGACTTTCCAACACATGACAGGAAAAAAAGATCCTTGACAGCAATTGTTTTTAAAAATCTGATAATATATGTGTATATGCATGGATGGATGGATGTGTGTATGTATGTATGTTTGTATGTATGTATGTATACATACATTACATACATACATACATACATACATACATACATACATACATACATAAATACGTATATACTACTACTACTACTACTACTACTACTACTATTAATACTACTACTACTAATAATAATGAAACATGCAATTTATACAGCGCTATATCTTGCAAAAAACAAATCAAAGCGCTTTCATTCATCCTGTTCTTTCACATGCAGCCAGTTACAATATCAAATGTAAACACACTCACGCGCACACGCGCGCACGCGCGCGCGCCCACACACACACACACACACACACACACACACACACACTTTCCCGTCTGATATCACTATTTAGTGGAAGGACGTTAAACTGAAGAACTACTACTACACACACACACACACACACACACACAAACGTTGTACATTCCGGCAGGGAGATAGAGGGGCGGGGGTTGGTTGTTGAGGGCAGGGACAGAAATGAGATGAAACAAGAGGAGAGAATCTAAGGTTTGAAATAAAATTGTTTTGAGGCTGGATTTAAAAGCACCATAAACAGGCTTTTGGCGAAGAGAGAGGGATGTCATTCCAGATCGATGGACCAGAAACAGAGAGAGAGCGATGGCCAACTTTGGACTGGTTGAATCTAGGTGTTCTTAAGCACAAGAGAGAAAGGGAAAAAGGGGCGTCAAGCTCAACTACTTACTATTTATATAAAACCAGGCAACTTTGGACCAAAACTTGCTAGTTTTATATAAAAACTAAACAGTTTACCTTGACGCCCCTTTTTCCCTTTCTCTTATATTAAACTGAAAGTAATACTAATTTATTTTTGATGGGTAAAACTATAAAACAGAAAAAAAGTGCAAAACCTCTGCCCAAGCTCCATTAAAGCTAGTGCACTTTAATCCGGATGCTTTAATGGAGCATGGGCAGAGGACACGCATTCGCACAACACATAAATTCATAATGGACAGTGACAGCACAATGTTATAATATAACATTAATAACATTAATAACAGTGTGTGTGTGGCAATTCAGAGTACAGCAAATCTCAACCCATTTCATTTTATACTTATCGAAACGAATATAAATATAAAAATCGGGGACTACCGGGACTCGAACTGGGAACCACCAACCAAACACCAATTTGTCTTGGCCAAGACGACAA
>CM054146.1:5095754-5098254 GCA_028751875.1 Rapana venosa
TTACCACAGCAGCAAGAGAGTACAACTTCTCCTTCTTATCCAGTAGACTCTTCTCATCTGTTATTTCTTCTTGACTAGTACCAGTAGATGTCATCAACAAAAGTTCGTCGCAATTCATGTTGTCTATCTTTATCAATATATTTTGTGTAAAATAATTGTTGTTGTTCTTGACAAGTTGTTGATAAGTTGTTGATAAGTTGTTGATAAGTTGTTGATGGGGACTTGCTTAGTTCTTGATAAGTTCTTGATAAGTTCTTGTTTAAGTTCTTGATAAGTTCTTGATAAGTTCTTGTTTAAGTTCTTGATAAGTTCTTGATTAAGTTCTTGCATTAGTTGTTAATAAGTTGTTGATAAGTTGTTGATAAGTTGTTAATAAGTTCTTGACAAGTTCTTGATAAGTTCTTGATAAGTTCTTGATAAGTTCTTGATAGGTTATTGATGAAGTTCTTGACAAGTTCTTGATAAAGTTCTTGACAAGTTGTTAATAAAGTTCTTGACAAGTTATTGACAAGTTATTGACAAGTTATTGTTTAGCATAAATTCCCATAATTTTATAGTTTACCCATCAAAAATAAATTAGTATTACTTTCAGTTTTAGTAGAGAGAAAGGGAAAAAGGGGCGTCAAGGTAAACTGTTTAGTTTTTATATAAAACTAGCAAGTATTGGTCCGATGAGGCGAAGCCGAATCGGACCAAAGTTGCCTGGTTTTATATAAACAGTAAGTAGTTGAGCTTGACGCCCCATTTTCCCTTTCTCTACAAGGTATCTGCAGCAGAGCGGAGGGAACGAGGAGTATACAGGTGAAGACATTCACAGAGGTAGGAAGGTGCTGTTTTGTGGAGGCATTTGTAACAGAGGGTACAGATCTTATAGTTAACTCTCTGTAGAACAGGCAGCCAGTGGAGAGATTGCAAGAGAGGAGTAATGTGCTCAGATTTTTTCTTTCTGAGGACTAGTCGAACTGCAGAGTTTTGTATACGTTGAAGAGAGTGGATAGATGATGCTGGCAGACCAGCCAGAAGAGAATTGCAATAGTCCAGACTTGAGAGAATGAGAGACGTGACTAGTTTGGATGTTGCATCAGTGGACAGGTACTTTCGAACTACACCTATGCGCCGCAATTGATAGTAGCAGGACTGGCAGGTTTGGGTGATGAATTTTTGCATGGAGAGTGTGTTGTCGATAACTACCCCTAGATATTTCATTGCAGTGGATAGAGGTACAGACGTATTGAGGAATTCTATTGAAGCTTTTGTGATGGAAGAGACTATGTGTTTGGTCCCTACAAGCATGGCTTTGGTTTTATCTACATTTAGCTGTAACTTGTTTTGTATCATCCAAGTTTGGATATCTTGAAGGCAGTAGGACATATTTGTCAAGAAAGAAAGCAGATTTTCAGGAGTTTCACTGCTAAGAATCTGAGAGTCGTCTGCATAAAAACGATGGCTGATTTGATGACGGTTTATTATATGTGAAAGTGGAGCAGTGTAGAGTGAAAAGAACGGGGCGAGAACTGATCCCTGTGGGACTCCACATTCCAGCTTGGCAGGTGTTGATTGAATCTTATTTACGGTAACTGTGTGAAAGAGAGCATGTTAGAATCTGCAAAAGAACACATTCCTGTCACAAAACGAAAGGAAGACAAAAAAATGGATGACCCCAGAAATTCTAGGCCTAATGGAAGAGAGAAGAAAAGCAAAAGCAGACGAACAGAAATACAGAGAACTAGACAAACAAGTGAAAAAGAGGTGCAATGAAGCAAAGGAACATTGGATTAACACACAGTGTGAGGAAATTGAAGCCAACACCGGAATAAATAGCAAAACTATACACCAAAGAGAAAAGAGGTCACAGGGAAAAAGTGTCAGCAAAAACAGGGTGCCTACGATCAAGAGATGGAGACATTCTTATGGAAAAGGAGGACATCCTCAACAGGTGGTCAGAATACATCACATAGTTGTATCACGATGACAGAGGCCCACCACCTATCATCAGTATTGAAGATGAAGGCCCCCATATTCTTGAGGAGGAAGTTCAAAAGGCCCTCAAAAAGATGAAAAGGGGCAAGGCCGCAGGACCCGATGACATTCCATCCGAAATGCTAACCGCTCTAGGCGATTTTGGAATCAAAGAAGTAACAAAACTTCTCAACGCTATCCATGCTACAGGTGAAATTCCAACAGACTTCAAAAAGTCGGTGTGCATTGCACTACCCAAAAAAACAGGCACAGTTGAAAGCGATCAGCACTGCACAATAAGTCTTATGAGCCACCTCACAAAAGTCATGTTACGAGTGCTGATGAACAGAATGAGAAATAAAATCCTACCTGAGATATCTGAAACCCAATTTGGATTAATGGCAGATAAAGGTACCAGAAATGCCATCTTTGCCCTGAGGACCCTCATGGAAAGGGCGATTGAGGTACAAAAGGACTTGTACCTCTGCTTCATTGACTATTCTAAGGCATTTGACAAAGTAAGACATTCCGATCTGTTCGA
>CM054146.1:5108254-5118254 GCA_028751875.1 Rapana venosa
ATTGAAAATACAAATTACCACATAAACATATACACGCACACACATACTCATGCACACCTGAGCGCGTGCGCGCTCACGTCCACACACACATTTAAATAAAAATGTTTTAAGAATTAAAAAGAAAATCATAAAACTTCAGGACAAATAAATTACTTCACCTACTGTTTCATCCATTCTTTCACGTTTATACTTTAGAATATAGAGCGTCATGAATTACCCCGTGGCAGAATGACCAATTATAGAGCGTCATGAATTACCCAGTGGCAGAATGACCAATTATAGAGCGTCATGAATTACCCAGTGGCAGAATGAACAATTATAGAGCCTCATGAATTACCCAGTGGCAGAATGAACAATTATAGAGCGTCATGAATTACCCAGTGGCAGAATGACCAATTATAGAGCGTCATGAATTACCCAGTGGCAGAATGACCAATTATAGAGCGTCATGACATACCCGTGGCAGAATGACCAAATTTTAGGGGCGTTTGAATTACCCAGTGGCAGAATGACCAATTGTAGAGCGTCATGAAATACCCAGTGGCAGAATGACCAATTAAGAGCGTCATTGAATTACCCAGTGGCAGAATGACCAATTATTTGAGCGTATGGGAAAACCCAGTGGCAGAATGCCAATTATAGAGCGTCATGAATTACCCCGTGGCAGAATGACCAATTTAGAGCGTCATGAAAACCCAGTGGCAGAATGACCAATTATAGAGCGTCATGAAATACCCAGTGGCAGAATGACCAATTATAGAGCGTCATGGAATACCCAGTGGCAGAATGACCAATTATAGAGCGTCCTGAATTACCCGTGGCAGAATGACCAATTATAGAGCGTCATGAAATACCCAGTGGCAGAATGACCAATTATAGAGCGTCATGAAATACCCAGGGGCAGAATGACCAATTATAGAGCGTCATGAAATACCCAGTGGCAGAATGACCAATTATAGAGCGTCATGAATTACCCAGTGGCAGAATGACCAATTATAGAGCGTCATGAATTACCCAGTGGCAGAATGACCAATTATAGAGCGTCATGGAATACCCAGTGGCAGAATGACCAATTATAGAGCGTCATGAATTACCCAGTGGCAGAATGACCAATTATAGAGCGTCATGACATACCCAGTGGCAGAATGACCAATTATAGAGCGTCATGAATTACCCAGTGGCAGAATGACCAATTGTAGAGCGTCATGAATTACCCAGTGGCAGAATGACCAATTATAGAGCGTCATGGAATACCCAGTGGCAGAATGACCAATTATAGAGCGTCATGGAATACCCAGTGGCAGAATGACCAATTATAGAGCGTCATGAATTACCCAGTGGCAGAATGACCAATTATAGAGCGTCATGAAATACCCAGTGGCAGAATGACCAATTATAGAGCGTCATGAATTACCCAGTGGCAGAATGACCAATTATAGAGCGTCATGAAATACCCAGTGGCAGAATGACCAATGATAGAGCGTCATGAATTACCCAGTGGCAGAATGACCAATGATAGAGCATCATGAAATACCCAGTGGCAGAATGACCAATTATAGAGCGTCATGAAATACCCAGTGGCAGAATGAACAATGATAGAGCATCATGAAATACCCAGTGGCAGAATGAACAATGATAGAGCATCATGAAATACCCAGTGGCAGAATGACCAATGATAGAGCATCATGAAATACCCAGTGGCAGAATGAACAATGATAGAGCATCATGAAATACCCAGTGGCAGAATGAACAATGATAGAGCATCATGAAATACCCAGTGGCAGAATGACCAGTTATAGAGCGTCATGAATTACCCAGTGGCAGAATGAACAATGATAGAGCGTCATGAATTACCCAGTGGCAGAATGAACAATGATAGAGCGTCATGAATTACCCAGTGGCAGAATGACCAATTATAGAGCGTCATGAATTACCCAGTGGCAGAATGAACAATGATAGAGCGTCATGAATTACCCAGTGGCAGAATGAACAATGATAGAGCATCATGAAATACCCAGTGGACTTACAGGTTTATTCACGGCACTGGGGGAGTCGAGGTCAGGTTGAGGGCAGAAGGACAAGAGGCAGACCACCAACATCCTACACTGCCAACATGACTGAGGTCAGTGGTCTGGGAGGAGGGCTACAGGAGATCACAGAACTCAGTAAAGACAGAAAGAAAAAAAAGATGGTGAACCCTGGTGGCACTGCGTGAGCTCCTACCGACGACAGCGGCGATGGAGACAGATGACGTGGGGTAGACCGAAAGGTGGCCATCGGAGTGTTGGTGGAGGGGAGGAAGGGCCAAAACGGTATACGTTTTGAAAACACAGGGGCGCGCGCGTACACACACACGCGCACACACACACACACACACACACACACACACACACACACACACACACACACACACACACACACATTGTAACGTAGGTCTAAATGTGTCTTTTCATTTTCCATCCAAACTGGGTTGCTGTTGTTTTTTCTTAATCGTGTCCTCTGACCTGTTACAGACTCACTACGGGCAGGGAATAGACAACTTGGGGACGTCATCCTAAACAGTACGTCATCTGAAAATGACGTCATCCTGGTCGCTGAGCTCCACAGCCAAGGTAAAGCAGGCCATGACACCAGGGTTGTACATCTGCTAATATTGTTCTCTGAGATGTAATACAGACTGATGCAATGACGTGTGTTGTCTTGTTAACTGCTTGTTGTTGTAAAGCTTAAATCAGTGCCGACTCCACTCCCCTCAAATGTCCTTCGGATGAGACAATAAAGCGAGGTCCCGTGTGCGAACGCACGCAGAACATCTTGCGCGCACATTAAAATCTTTTCCTCTTTTCGGAAGAGTAGGCCATTATGTGCCAGTAGAAAACGGATGACAAAAATTTACCAAACCGCATGCACACCGGGACTGAATGCAGAAAAAAAAAGCACATGCGTGACTATCGCATTATCGTCGAAATAAAAGAATGAAATGAATAAATAAACGATAAGAATAAAAAGGGAAAAATAAACAAAGTGGACAGGCTCAACGGAGAGATGAATTTCTCCCCAGGTCTGGAAGCTTTCTGTGAAACCTGACCTTCCCCTGTCCTTCCTTCGTTCACAGACAGCACATCACAAGACAAGTGATTCCAAACCTGACCTTCCCTTGTCCTTCCTTCCTTCCTTCATAGACAGCAAACCACAAGACAAAACCATTCCAAACCTGACCATTTCTAGTGTCTCTGCGGATGCAAGTCGGGTAAATTAACAGATGTTTTCCCAGAAAGCTAGGCTAGGGAGTGTTCGTGTTCAGTCTGCAGTCTCCACCGTGTTTGTGTCTATATGCAATATCTTTTTATTACCCTTATCCCCTGCCCCCTCCCCATACCAATACCTATACGTTTTAGTGGTGTGTGTGTGTGTGTGTGGTGTGTGTGGTGTGTGTGGTGTGTGTGTGTGTGTGTGGTGTGGTGTGTGGTGTGTGTGTGGTGTGTGTGTGTGTGTGTGTGTGTGGTGTGTGGTGTGTGTGTGTGTGTGGGTGTGTGTGTGTGTGTGTGGTGTGTGTGGGTTTGTGTGTGTGTATGTGTGTGTGTGTGTGTGGTTATGAGCCAAATGGCTTTGTGGTCGGCGGGGCTATGGCCTAAACAACGGATTGGATTGATTGGTGGGTGTGTGAAAGCAAGCGCGGGGCGCCGTCGAGCACCAACAGTTTTTGCATTGGTGTGTGAATTTTATATGTAGCAGGACAAAAATGATAGATGAAATTAAAAAAATTCAGTGTTTGTATTTACACCTTGATAAAAGAGATCATCAATCATCTCATCATCATTCATCATTCAATCTTTCTACCCCATCATAAAAAGTCTCTTTCATCGTCAAAATCCCCATATCACATCTCACCTTCATCTGCCAAAATCATCGTTACTATCACCCAAAACTGCCGGGCCTGCCTGCCTGCCTCCCCTGTGCTGTTGTCTGTCTGTTGTTTCTGTCTGTCGGTGGCGTATTTCAGGCCAGTCGTCAACGTGTACCATGGGGCCCTATGACGTCAGCCCCAATCGTCGGGGATTTGTGACGTCATATGTCCCTTCCCCTTCCTTCCCCCAAAGGTCGTTCCTTGGAAAAAGTCTGCCCCATATACCCCAACGGTAACTCTGACGATTTGTCACCCCCCCCCCCCCTCCTCTTTTTTCCTTTTTTTTGGGAGGGGTGGGTGGGGGGGGGAGATGTTGGCAACTTTCCTCGTGTCATTCATCTACCTCACCGCCCCCAGGGTTTATTTTCCATTGTGCACTCCCATGTATTTTATTTTACTTTTGTATTGTTTTGTATTGTATTATATCGTTTGCATTGTTTGATTGATTTGGGTTTTTTTGATTGTATGATTGTATTGTTGTATTGCATTGTATTTTATTGTTTTTGCATTGATTTCATTGTATTTCATTTTTTTGTATTTTTTGTATTGATTTTGGCATTTTATTTATTGATTTTTTTATTGCATTTTATTGCATTTTTTTATTGCATTGTTTGTATTGCATTGTATTGATTGCTTTTTATTTTTGATTGGTTGTATTGTTTGTATTGTATTGTATTTTATTTTTTGTATATCACTTTTAAGTACGGCGATTTCTCTTCGTGAAATTCGGGGATGCTCTCTTGGGGGGGGAGCACGTCGCCACAAGGGCGCCCCCCTTTATTTTTTCTTTTTTTTGCCCGCATTGTATTTGCTATATTTAAACACACACACACACACCCCACACACACACCCCCACCACCACACACCCACAAAAACACACACACACCAAAACAAAAAAAAACAACACAAACCCCCACCCAAAAAACACACACACACCCCACTTTTCCAAAGGGTTGTTCTACAGCACTATCAGACCCATCATTCCATCAGAAGCTGTCAGCGTGACACCGCCAGGAGGCCACTCACTGCAAAAGGCCCTGCACTGCTGCTGCATTACTGTGGTGGTCTTCACTGTGCCTGTTCTGATTTATCTCATGCAAAACAACGCTCGCTCACACAACGGATGAGACAATAAACCGAGGTCCCGTGTGTGAACGCACGCAGAACATCTTGCGCACAAGTTAAAACCCGTTCCGCTTTTGGAAGAGTAGGCCATTGTGTGCCGGTGGGAACGGATGACAAAATTGACAAAACTGCACACACTCGGGGACTGGATGAAAAAAGCACATGAGTGCTTATTCCATTATCCTCGAAATAAAAGAATTTGTCATTGTCATTGTCTCTATTTCTCTGTCTCTGTCTCTCTCCTCTCTCTCTCTCTCTCTCTCTCTTCCTCTCTCTCTCTCTCTCTCCCCTCTCTCTCTCTCTCCTCTCTCTCTCATATATATCCCTAAGGGTGGGGACTGGACGTAAAAGAATAAATAAATAAATAAACGTGACCTGTCGCTTTGCACTGAGCGCTGATTGGCTAAAGAACGCGAGCTGGCCGTGTGTGCCCAATCCCAATAGAACATGATCTTTCTGGAACCGTCCAGATAATTATACACAGTTAATCATAGCTGGTTGATGGTAGGACGATTCCTACATCGGGTGGCTCGCCTAGGGCGATAATACATCCCAACCAAATCCAAAATTAATGGAACAGGAGGTTGAACCTGACTCCACAAGCTCCTTGACATGTACGTTTACAGTGACAGACAAGTCGTTTGGGGTTTGTGGTGTGGTCTGTTGTGTGTGTGTGTGTTGTTGTTGTGTGTGTGTTGTGTGTGTGTGTGTGTGTGTGTGTGTGTGTTTTGTGTGTGTGTGACGTGTGTGTGTGTGTGTGGTGTGTTGTGTGTGTGTTGTGTGTGTGTGTGTGTGTGTGTGTGTGTGTGTGTGTGTGTGTGTGTGTGTGTGTGTGTGTTGTCTGTGTGTGTGTGTATTGTGTGTGTGTGTGTGTACTTGTTGTGTGTGTGTGTGTGTGTGTTGTACTTGTGTTGTGTGTGTGTTGTACTTGTGTGTGTGTGTGTGTTGTACTTGTGTAGTGTGTGTGTGTGTCGTGTTGTGTGTGTTGTGTGTGTGTGTGTGTGTGTGTGTGTGTGTGTGTGTGTGTGTGTGTGTTGTGTGTTGTGTGTGTGTGTGTGTGTGTGTGTGTGTGTACGCGCGTGTGTGCACGCGCCCACGCGCGTAATTGAACTTGAATTGTCTATGTGGCCATGTTTGACTGTTGTCTCTCTGTTTGTCTGTACATTGGCTGGCTGTCTGTGTATGTGTCCGTACACGTGTCTGCATGTGGGTACAGGTAGGCTGAACATGACGTGCCGATGTGACAGCGCTGTCATGTCAGTGATGGACGTGACAGTCACCGCCATGCCAGACCCTGCCCACCCCTGCCGCTTCACCCAGGCTACACACACCCTCACCTTGCAAGCGGGTAGGTATGCCACCCCATGTCATACCCCCCATGTATGGTCTTTGCCAGACGTGTGGTCTTGTCTGTTACTTACCTGTGTGGAACAGAGCAGAACAGCGTTTACTGCCATGGAAGCCTAGAAAGCTTAAAGACACAAGTAAGCAAATCTATCAGGGGTAAAAAAGTCACCGAAGATTCATGCAATCAAAAACATACTTCGCAAAGGGTCCTTGCAGTTGATCAAAGTAAAGGGAATCACTTGAAACCAAATTATGAAAACGTATTTGTTGGATTGGTCTAATAAATAAGTGGCTGATAAGCAAAGGGAAGTAAGCAGGACTGGACAGCATTCCATCAGAACTGGTCCAGGCAGGAGGAGAGGCCATGATAGAGGTGTTACTGACCATCTGCAACAAGATCTGGCAGACAGGGGAGTGGCCAACACCTTGGACACAGTCCATGATCATCACTCTCCCGAAGAAAGGCAACTTACAGCTATGCCAGAACTACCGTACCATCAGCCTGATGAACCATCCAAGCAAAGTCGTGCTCAGAGTCCTCCTGAACAGACTGAAGCCTCAAGCTGGGGAGTTCATCAAAGACGAGCAGGCAGCTTTCAGAGCAGGAGGGAGCACGACAGAGCAACAGATCAGAACCATAGCATGCCTCTATAACAAGGCAGTCAGCACAGTCTACTACGACAACAACACAGAATAATGGGTTTGAACCACAATCGGAATACGGCAGGGATGTCCGCTCTTCCCCCCGCCCCTCTTCAGCATCGTCTACAAGAGAATCATGTCTGACGCACTAGAAAACCACGAGGAAACAGCCAGCATTGGAGGCAGCACAATTACAAACTTAGGTTTCGCCGATGACATCGACGGCCTAGTCGTAGTAAGGCAAGAGCAAGAGCTAGTCAACTTGGTAAATCACCTTGATGACTCTTCAGCATGTGGCATGCAGATCAGTTCAGAGAAAACCCAGTTAATTAATAACAAATAGTGCCAATGGCATCATCATTGACATAACCACAGACAACAAGAAACTTTAGACCATCCGCAGCGTTAAAATCTCCTGATGACAATTATCATGCTCCCCCTGTGTTTTCTCACCTGTGCCCCAGGCCGCCAACAGCCCCCCAGTCTGCTGCGGGTGGACTACCAGCCCCGCCAGGTGTCTTCAGAGGGAGGGAGGTTCGTGTGGCGGCCCTCCCTCACCGTCAACAGGCTGACCTGGGGGCAGGTGGAGGTCAGCCCCCTGTCCACCCCCACCTGCCGGGTCTGCAGTCAGCAGCTGGAAGCGGTCAGTTGTTGTCCTGGTGTTGTGTGTAGTGTATGTGACACAGTCATTAGTTGTTATGGTGTTATGTGTAGTGGTATGTGACACAGTCAGTTGTTGTCGTGTTGTTATGTTGTGTGTGTGACACAGTCAGTTGTGTCCTGGTGATTATGTGTGTTGTGGTGTAGGTGATAGTCAGTTATGTCCTGGTGTTATGTGTGTTGTGGTGTCATTGATATGGTCAGTTTTTGTGTGTTGTTATGTGTGTTGTGTGTTAGGTGACACAGTCAGTGATGTCGTGTTGTTATGTGTTTTGTGACACAGTCAGTTGTTATTGTGTTATTATTTGTGTTGTGGTGTAAGTGACACAGTCAGTTGTTATCCTGTTATTATTTGTGTTGTGGTGTCAGTGACATGACAGTTGTTATGGTGTTATTATTTGTGTTGTGACACATCAGTTGTTATTGTGTTATTATTTGTGTTGTGGTGTCAGTGACACAGACATTTGTTATCGTGTTGTTATTTGTGTTGTGGTGTCAGCGATACAGTCAGTTGTTATCCTGTTGTTATTATTTGTGTTGTGATGTCAGTGACACAGTTGTTACCCTTGTTGTTGTGTTATTATTTGTGTTGTGGTGCCGATGACACAGACAGTCGTTATCGTGTTATTATTTGTGTTGTGGTGTCTGTGATACAGTTATTTTGTTATTATTTGTGTTGTGGTATCAGTGATACAGTTATTGTGTTATTATTTGTGTTGTGACACATCAGTTGTTATTGTGTTATTATTTGTGTTGTGGTGTCAGTGACACAGACAGTTGTTATCCTGTTATTATTTGTGTTGTGGTGTCAGTGACACAGACATTTGTTATCGTGTTGTTATTTGTGTTGTGGTGTCAGCGATACAGTCAGTTGTTATCCTGTTGTTATTATTTGTGTTGTGATGTCAGTGACACAGTTGTTACCCTGTTATTATTTGTATTGTGACACATCAGTTGTTGTTGTGTTATTAATTGTGTTGTGGTGCCGATGACACAGACAGTCGTTATCGTGTTATTATTTGTGTTGTGGTGTCTGTGATACAGTTATTTTGTTATTATTTGTGTTGTGATATCAGTGATACAGTTATTGTGTTACTATTTGTGTTGTGGTGTCAGTGATACAGTTATTGTGTTATTATTTGTGTTGTGGTGTCTGCAGTCAGTTGTTAACCTGTTAATATTTGTGCTGACATGTCTTCGGCCAACACAGTAAAGTCAGGAGTTGTTATATAATAACACACACACGCACGCACGCGCACACACATACACACACGTGCGCGCGCGCGTGCACAAACACACACACACACACACACACACACACACACACACACACACACACACAGTCCTTCGGATGAGACGACAAAGCGACGTTCCGTGCGCGAACGCATGCAGAACATCTTGCGCACACGTTAAATATGTTCCGCTTTTTGGAAGAGTAGGCCATTTGAGCCAGTAGGAACGGAAGACAAAAATTAACAAAACTGCATGCACACGGGGACTAGGTGTTGAAAAAAAGCGCACGAGTGCTTATTGTATTATACTGAAAATAAAAGAATAGATAAAATGAAGTAAATAAAACTTTTTGTAGGACTGATGGTTCTTTTCCTGTGTTGTTGTTGCTGTTTCCATTGTCACCTGTCCACACTTGCCACACTTTTTCCGGACATAATTAGTTATCGTGTTTTCATCAGGCCCATCTGTGTCGCTGTACCCTGCACTTTGGGCTTCTTCAGGGTGGGGAGATGTGCGGGTGTCCACTTCAGTTTAGTACACTCCATGATAATCATGAGTACATCACAGGACTGCATTGTGCAATGAGTGGGTCATGTTGTGCGAACGCAGGCAGAACCTCTTGCGCACACATTTAAAACTGTTCCGCCTTTTCAAAGAGTAGGGGGACGAGACAGCCTAGTGGTTAGAACATCGCGCTCGCAATCTGACGACCCAGGTTCGATTCCCGTTCAAGGGGGATATTTTCCCCTGGAGTTAACATCAGTGCAGACTCCCTCTCCCCAAAAGTTCTTTGGATGAACTATAAACCGAGGATCCGTGTGCGAACTCACGCAGAACATCTTGCGCACGCGTTAAATCCTGTTTCGCTTTTTGAAAGAGTAGACCATTGTGCCGATGGGAACAGATGACAGAAATTACAAAACTGCATACACACGGGGACTGGATGTAAAAAAGCATAAGTGTTTACTCCATTATCTTCGGTATAAAAGAATAAAATAAATAAATAAATAAATAATAAAATAGGACTTTCACACGCCCGCATCTGCCGAGTGCAGTAGTGTTACGTGTCATGTAGATCTACCTCTG
>CM054146.1:5123254-5165754 GCA_028751875.1 Rapana venosa
CTGTTCCGCTGTTCGAAAGAGTAGGCCTTTGTGTGCCGGTGGGAACAGATGACAAAATTAAAAAACCGCATACACACGCATTAAAAAAAGCGCTTTGATTTGTAGCTTTACAAGATCCAGCGCTATATAAATTCCATACATTATTATTATCCTTCTGTGAAACCTATTTGCTCGTTATATTCATGCAACCAAAAAAAGTTTCATGGAATGAAAGTCGTGTTTAAATACAACACAGCACAGACATTTAGATTGAGGGCGTTTAGATCTAATTTTAGATTCAATTGTTTAGATCAACATCAGAGCTCTTATGGCATAATAATTTATTTTATTCTTTCCAAAAAAAAGACAGGAAATAACCACTCAAAAATTTTACATATGGCATGTACGAGCTCGCTGTGGTATGACAATGATCATCGTGGTAAAATCATCTGTTATGGCAGAGAGTAAGGTGTGTGGGTGGGTGGGGGGAGAGGGCAGTAGAGAGAAACAGAAGGGGGTGTAAAAGTGAGACTGGTGTGGTCAAAGACAAACTTGGAGCATGATAGCTTCTTCTCTCACAACAACATCAACACCTATATCATAGCCAATAACATATACAACAGCATTTTTTTCATTGAAGTAATCTTGCTGGCGAAAGTGTTAGTGGCGCACCCTGAGGTGTTTGGTTTGAAATCTCCTCCCTTCTCATCCCTAGACACCACAGCCTCTGAAGGGGGGGGGGGGGGGAAATTCATGGCCGCCGCCATGATGATTGCAATTCATAACGCATTACTTTTTCATCGAGCTGTTTTTTCCGGACTGAGGTCTACATAATCCCTACCACCAGTCTGCTACCGATTGATTTAATCGATGCGCCATCTTCCAGTGCGACAATTTGATGTGTGTGTGTGCGTGCGCGCGCGCGTGCATGCTTGTGCGTGTATGTGTGTGTAGGCGATGTGATTGGCTAAGGTCAGGTGGTGTGTCCACAGGACAGGACCAGGGCGGCATCAGTCTGGCGGACATGGCCAGCCCTCCCTATGCACACGGCGGCTCCAGCGCTGCTGCCCAGGCCTCAGCCTGTGTGGATCTCCCAGACAGCCCCACCCCCGTGTGCCCCCTCAGGGCGGCAGCCTGCAGTCCTGTCCAGCACAGCCGGCACACTGCCGCCCCCAGCCCCCCCTCCACCCCCTTCAGCCCTTTCTCCCCCAGGTCTCCCCACGGCCTCAACGGCCACGGCCCCGCTGCCTCTCCCCGCCACCACCCGCACACCTCCCCACCCGGGGGTCACTATGGGGGCCAGCACGGCACGGTCGTCAGTCATCACCCTGCCTGTCCTAGGCATCCCGCCACTGCTGCTACTGTGACTGGGCATGACTATGGAAGGGTCAGCATGTACCCTAGAGGTTATCCTCCGGCCACACAAACTGGACACAACTGTGAAGCAAGCGTGACGTGTGCTGGCGTGCCTCACCTTTCTGCAGACAGTAGCGCGGTGGATCGTTCAGACAGTTTCAGCTCTGTGTCCACCGTCAGCAGTGAAGACCGCAGTCCTGCCCAGCTCAGCGTGACCACGGCCGCCCCCAGCCCTCCCTCCAACCCTCAGCCCTGCCAGCCACCCGGGGGACGCCTCCTGGAGCTGCGGGCCTCGTGCAGCCTGCCCCGGGTGCCGGGTGGTGCTGGTGCACTGCAAGAGGGACGGGGACCGCGCTGACCAGCTGCAGGCCTGGCTGCAGCAGGAGGCAGGGGCTGTGGTCACCGTCAGCCAGCTGGTCATCCCGCAGTGGGAACACCTGCGCCAGCTACGACATTGGTGTTGCGAGGAGAAGGAGAAGGTGCTGGTGGTGGTGTGCATGTCCCCCGCGTTCAAGCAAGTGCTGGAACAGCAGAGCGCAGCCAGTGGCCGTTGGAAAAAGTTCCTGTGCGAAGACTGGGGGTATGGCGGTGCCGCCTTCATGTCCGTGCAGTTCATAGATGAGGGGGTGCTGGAGGAGGAGGAGGAGGAGGAGGAGGGCAGGGAGTTCCTGTCGTCCGTTGGTGTGGCCGGAGAAGATGGTGGAGGTGTCGGGGTGGCCCTGCCCGGACCTGCACAGGCTGCTGAGGGAGCTGCTGCTGCTGGACCACGACCCCTTCAGCCCGCCCTCCCTGGCCTCTGCAGACCTGCCCTCCTCTGCAGACCTGCAGGACGGCCTCCAGCACCTCAACGCTGCCCATGACCACTGGTAGATGGAGAGGAGGATGAGGTGCGGCCTGGCTCCAGTAGTGCACGTCTGTCCCAGCGGCTGTGGTCGTGCACAGTCCTATGGACTCACCTGACTCACCTGACTCACCTGACTCACCTGACTCACCTGTCTCACCTGACTCACCTGACTCACCTGTCTCACCTGACTCACCTGTCTCACCTGTCGGCGTCACGGGGCCACTGCTTAGCTGCTGCACCTTTTCACCCCCACATCAGCCTCCTCCACCTGCTCTTCATTACACATGTGGTCGCTGTAGCCGAGTGGTTAAGACCGTTCTACTTCAATCCCATGGATCCGTTAAG
This sequence comes from Rapana venosa, assembly GCA_028751875.1. Taxonomy (NCBI): domain Eukaryota; kingdom Metazoa; phylum Mollusca; class Gastropoda; order Neogastropoda; family Muricidae; genus Rapana; species Rapana venosa. The sequence continues at coordinate 5,125,779 of CM054146.1, forward strand.
TCGTGGGTTCAAATCTCGGTGGCGTCTGGCGAATTAAGGTATGTGGAGATTTTTGCCATCTCTCGGGTCAACTTCAAGGGCAGACCTGTCAGTGCCGCGATTCCTTCCGTGCATATACACATGTAGGTGATCAGATATGCACGTTAAAGATCCCATAGTCCATGTCTGCATTCGGTGAGTTATGGAATCAAGAACATACCCAGCATACATCCAGGCAGTTGGAAATCGGCCACCTTCATGATGGGCAAAAACGGACGCATATGAAAAATCTGACCCTTGGTGAACCTTTAGCCGAGAAACGAAAATCAAGAAAACAAAATAAAACAATAAAACAAAACAAAACAAAACAAAAAACCCACCACATAATTATGGAGTCATTTGTCTGCTCACCGGGTACAGCGTTAGCCGCCACACCCAATGACACCGACATGCTCCTCCTTCCTTCCTTCCTTCTCCATGTGCTCCTCCTTCCTTCCTTCCTTCCTTCTCCATGTGCTCCTCCGGTCTTCGCTGTACTGCCCTGTACTGCTGACTTTATAGATTCTCAGGCCACAGGATTCGGTGATGTTGCCAGTGAGAGAAGCTGATGGTCTGCCTTGTTTTCTTTTCTTTTCTTTTCCCCCTGTCTTGCCTTGAAGGACGGTGGTCTTCCTGAGCACGAGGTCCCTGTCTTGGCTTCCTAGAGCCTGGCCTGCATGTCTTCATTTCATGTGTCAAAGTCCTTCCGATGAGACTATAAACCGATGCGAACGCATGCAGAACATCTTGCGCACACGTTAAATCCTGTTCCGCTGTTCGAAAGAGTAGGCCATTGTGTGCCTGTGGGAACAGATGACAAAATTTACAAAACCGCATACACATGGGGACTGGATGTAAAAAAGCACATGAGTGCTTATTCTATTAAAAAATTGTCATCTGAGCGCTTTGATTTGTTGCTTTACAAGATTCAGCGCTATATAAATTCCATACATTATTATTATTATTATCATCATTATTATTATTATTTCCTTTATTATTTTTAGAACTTTTCTTGTTATTCCCAGTGTGTGTAATAATTATGCTTTCATCTGTTCTTTCTGATGACCAACTGACTGTACAGCCTTTTAAAAAAAAACACATCTCATTTGCTTCGATTCCTTTTTCATCGGCTTTTCTGTGTGTCCAGGATTCACAACCATTTTGTATGGCGGGCCATACTAAGCATTTCATTATTTTCATTTTCAGCTGGTAAGGAATGCTGCGATTTTTCCAGATGTTGTATAGTTGGATCATACTACTTTTAGCCATGCCTGTTCTTGCTTGTTTATGAAGTGGTTGGTACACGTTCCCTCATTTGTTTTGAACGAGCCAAGATATTTCTAGTCTTTGACATTTTCTAAAGGAGTTTTGTCCATCTTATCATGTCATGTGCAGAAGTGGCTCCAGTATTACTTGTGATGTTTCGCCAGTGGCTCCAGTATTACTTGTGATGTTTCACCAGTGGCTCCAGTATTAGCTTTCAGTGACGTGTACCACATGGCTCCAGTTTCACATGGCTCCAGTTTTACACACTGTGGTATGTACTCGGGACTCCAATGTTACACGCCATGTGTGCTAGCCACTTCCAATATTACATGCAGTGTGTTTTATTGACTGCAGTGTTGTGTTTTGATCTGCTTCGGGCATTGGTGATATATGTATGTGAACCTAGTTCTGAAACGTCCTAGATATCCATTTTCCTTCTGGATTCTTGGAAAATAGCCTGGGCTGGTAACCAGTAGCCTGATTTTAAAGGTTTGTGTGACTGTTGTTCAATTTACCCGTCTGTAAACTAGGAATCATTTGATGATTGGATTTTTTCTTCTTCCTTTTTATTTTACCAAAAGATTTGAGTATACATTTTCCATCGTAATTTCTTTTTTCTTGAAACAAATTTATTTAAGAAGCTGAAACACTTATTTTCCGTTCGGGGCATTTGCTGTGGTTAATTGATTGATTGATTGATTAACTGATTGATGTGTGTGTGTGTGTGTGTGCTGTTTTTACATTGGCCCAGTGGCCTTGGTGCAATGAACTTCAGTCTTAGGGGTCGCAGGTTCCATTCCTATCACCAGCAAAGGTTTATCGGGCTGCAGGCATACCTGTAGCTTTGATGGTGTTCAGTGGTGCCTGTTCTGAGCTAATGCACGCAGGACATCACCTAATAAGCCTCCTGCTAACGACAGTCATTACATCAGTCACAGACCCAGACCGAATGAGTCACCCACCCGGGGTGGCCACCACCACCACCACGTCCCTCCGCCAGATGAGCATCTCACCCCAAAGGCTGCGACACGAACTCATCACCTGAGCTGAGGTCATCATGAGACCAGAACACCCCAGGACCACCCAATCAGAGACCTTTTTATATTAAAAAATTGCATGCTGATCAATGACGGTGAGGAGGACGTGATGCTGCTGCTCTGGAAGTGCTTGTGCTTTGAGTCTACTTGACAAGACTTCCCATCATAAACTATCCGGGGAACAACCGGGCTGAGTGATACAGACACCTGAGTTGTTGGTCACGCTATTTGAGCAGCACTCTCAAAATTCTCATCCGCTAAGTGGATGAAGCTCGACTGTGTGGTCCCAGTCTTCCCACTGAGCCCACAGCACCCACTCTGGGTAGGATCCAGCCAGAGTCTGAAAAACCCGTATGCCTTTTATAGGATTCGAACCCGAGACCTTCCAGTCTGTAACCCGAGGTGCTAACTACTGTGCCAGGATGGCTGGTGATTCTGGATTTCCTTTAGTTAGATGTGCGAATATTGTATTTTATCTTTATGCATAAAGAAAATCTTATTTGTATCAATTTCTTACACAAATAATAGTATAATTCCAAATCTGACCTATAAACCTTTTGATGCTGCAATAGTTTGAATTAAAGATTGCTTGTGTATCTAAAATGCTATTTCGACCGAGTGTTCTTTTCTAGTTGGTTTTTTTTGGTGATTCCTGAAGGTGGCTGGTGTATTTGATGTGTTATTGTGAATGCCGTTTGTTTTCCTAACCAGTCAGTGTTACATTTTCTCTGTCCTATTATCGTCATAGTTTTTGTTTGTTGTTGATCAGATTTCAGTTGTTCCTGTCAGCAACTACGAAGTGATATAATCGCATGCATAGTCTCAGGGATACTGAATAGGGAATTTTTGTTTTCCTACTGCTGTTGTGATGGACATGAATAATTGAGCAAGCATTATCCCCCTCCCCCTCTCTCTCTCTCTCTCTCTCTCTCTCTCTCCTGCTTGTAGTTTCCTTTCCTTGCCTCGTTCTTCCTGTTTCCTCTGTTCTGATTTTCTGTTCCTGGGGTGCTTCCATACTTCGGCTTCACGGCTCTTCTATTGTCGTAGTCATTTCACCGGGCTCATCTATGTGGCGGTACCTTAGCGCTCTGGGCTGCTGCTTCAGGGCGAGGCACCCTGCACATGGCCACTGCCTGACGGGGGGCTCCTTCACTAGACCCTCTGGTCCACCGCTAGCAGCTGGCTTACCTCGGCAGTCGTGGTCTCTGACACTGCTACTGGTCCTTTCTTTTCTTTCCTTAAAAAAAAAATTGTCTGAGGGACTGGTTATGGTGGTGGTTGGGACTTGCAGAAAGCAAAGCAGTGGTTTTGTGAACACATTCAGACAGACGACAGACAGACTGACTGAGTACAGGACAGACAGACAGACAGTCATTGTGTTGCACTGCATCCTCTCACAGACAGGTGGAATGCATAGCTGCCAACTTTTGAGAATCCCCCAATCAGATATTTGTGTGTGGTGGATTCGGGAAGGGGATGGGGGGGCTACCGAAAAAGTGGAAATCGGGGGGGGGGGGGGGGGGGGTGCAGCCGTCTGAACCTGCAGGTGGACATCGAAAATATAATGCTCATTTATTTTATCATGTACGTCTGCTTTCCTGAAGCACAACAGCAGAAGAAAACATCGTTTGCCTTGATTTGTGTTGCTTTTTTAAAAATTGGTTTTATAGCAACTGAAGTCCAAACGAAGTGTCACATCTGGGCTGGAGTCTGTTAGATCTTTGTAGTTGGCCACAGCTTCACGTTAATAATTAAGGTCCATTAGTGCGTGCAAATCAATACTGTTTATCATAAATATACCAAACAAAAACATTTGCTTGTTTCTGCTTCCGTAATCTAATCTTTGAACTCTGCTTTCATCACTTACTCGGCATTTAATGCACAGTTTCAGCCTTAGCTGTTTTGAACTGGGATGGAAACTCCCTTGGATATTGTCGTCTGCCAGGCCTACTCCCTGTTTGTGTTGTCTGCACGTTCACACGACTTTTTTTTTTCACTCCTCAGCTACAGCTCCAAAGCAGAACATTTTCTTTCAAACAAAAAAACTAACAAACAACAACAGAAAACCGAAATCATGGCTTAAAACCATTTTGAAAAATCCAGGAAAAAAGGATTGAGTTGGCAGCTATGGAAATGGCATGTATGTTTGTTCGTTGGGTTTGACAATGACCTCCAAACGAGTAGAGGAGGCAGCTGCTGTTTTGGAAATTGGGCAGAAATTTGATTATAGTGGAGATGACTTGCCCACAACACATCCCCACTCTCTCGGCCAAGAGGGCATAAGGACAGTCAGCGTTGGAGATGTTCTCCAAAGGCCAACTAGCCCCCAGGGCTGCAGCACATAAGTACGGTGCAAGGCAAGCCTAGTCAGTCAGTCCATCACTAAGGACTAAGCTGTAAAGTGGAACTCCATGCTTGAACGAAGAACAAACAGACAAACACATCCTTTACCATACCACCAGACAAACGGAAAGCGATGACTTAGCAAAGGACAGACAGATAGGGTACAGAGACAGACATGGAAGACAGATAAACAGATCCCAGCTTCGCGTGCGCGCACACACACACTTTTACCAATCAAAAAGGGGGAGAGAAAAAAGTCTGTTTTCCATATTATATATTCTTGTTCTGTAATCTCATCGGTCACAGAATGGTTGTTGTTTTAAATCAGCATACAGCCATGCTAAAGTACAATATATAATTATATATACAATATATAATTATATATATATAACACCACTGTCAGCAGTGGGGACACTGCTCTCTGAACATCAACAGTCTCAATATACAGTTCAGAATAGTCACACCTATTTTTTTTATTGGATGTTTCTGCATTTCTATCTACACACACACACACACACACCTACACATACACACACACCATCTGTGCACACGCATGCAAACACACACACACACTGTATTTGTTATCACAAAAAGTCAAGATATGTTAACATGAACAGTCATATGTATACACATAGGAAAAGGGCACCAGAGCAGGGGGTAGGGGAGGATACACACTCTCGTTACACATATGCATGTGTTAACATGTGAGCAAGCATATGTACAAACGTGACATTAAAAGTAAGAAGAAACACAGAGATGAATACAGTTTAAAAACAACTTGGAAAATGCTAATACATGTATACTGTGTGCGAATGCAAATGTATGTCATATTTGTAATGTCTGCATTCCAAATCCAGTTGCATTAAAAACAAACCTACAATCTTTAAAAAAAAAAAAAAAGTAGAGGCTTTAAAACAGTCTGAATAACCCATGACTTGGTCATATAAACAACATCACAAGTCAGTTAATGAGCCACATACACAAAGAAAGAAACATCTCACGCATGCATCGCACACGCACACACACACAAAGTCATACAAACATCACAAACAAGTAAAAATCTCTCTCTCTCTCTCTCTCTCTCTCTCTCTCTCTCTCTCTCTCTCTCTCTCTCTCTCTCTCTCACTCACACATGTGTCTAATGTCACTATCTTATGGACAGACATTAAACCGAACACACACACACACAACCACACACCACCACCACCAGTCACACAACAAACAAAACCATCCACACACACACACACACCGAGTCCAGAAGCAGTGACAGATAGACAGACAGACAGACCACCAGATCATCCTGGAACTTGCCTCACTGGCAGGGATACCTGAAACTGCCCATGACAAGGTTTAAAATAATACACCGACCAAAACAAAAGACGAGAGAACCAATCTCCATACAGCAACAAAAGCACCTACTCTATCCAGCAATATCGATTTCAGGCAGGTAAAGTGTGGACAACGTCCACCAATACTGATTCCGTGTCGGCAGTGATGTCTTCAGATCAACATGAAATAGGCAACTGGTATGTTAGATTCCAATAACAACAAGAATAATACCATCACCACCACAAACTACACCACAAACAGCAACAACAAACAACACCACCACACACAAAAACACAAACAAACATTAAAAAACACACTAACAACAACAGAAAACAACAATACAAACACAGAAAACAACAATAACCAAGCAACAATACAAACAACAACTGCACTCCTACCATCATCAAAAAACAAATATTAATACTGGTACAAAAATCAATTTTCTTTAAAAAAATAAAATAAAAATGGAATCACCACACAATCATCATACAAAAATAATAATAATAATAATAATATATGGAATTTATATAGCGCTGAATCTTGTAAAAAACAAACAAATCGAAGCGCTTGCACTCAATCATTTACAGGCATGCAACTCTCCTTAAACATAATGAGCAACAGATTTCAAATCCATGCGCGCGCACTACGCACGCACACGCACGCACACACACACACACACACACACGCACGCACGCACGCACGCACGCACACACACACACACACACACAAAAACCACCAATATCAGCAGTATAGCCTTGTAGCCAACACAACCAGGAATACAATCCAACAACAATGTCAACCAACCAACCCACCTGCACACACTGTAACAATGGCAAACAGTATCAACAGAGTAGTGTACTGTCCAAAACACAGGCAGGTAACCATTATGATGACATTGACCATATTTTCTGGCTTTTCTTCTTCTTCGTCATCAAATGCTCAGACAGCAGCTATTGGGGTCCAACATATGAGCAAAAGTGTGCTGCGCTGCCGTTAAGCCCCTGACAAGTCAGGCCCAGTGCATCCAACTTCAGCGTGGGAGAGAATCTGATCTGTCAAGTCTTTCTGGAAAAAAAGGCAGGAGAATGGACCAAGAAGGCAGAAAATAGACAAGAAGGGGATGACAGGAAAACAAGGAACAAGGTAAAAACAAAGAGAGGCATAGAAAAGAGAGAATTCCTAGCACAGAATTTCCAGAAGGTGGGGATGCTGTTTATACTGAAAGAGAGAGCCCCCGGCATCCAGATGGGGGGTAACCTCTCTCATCAGTGCCACTCTGATCATAAACCGCATAATGACAAAATCCAAACTGGCCACTAATCACAGACTGCATCTGCTCTATAAGCCAACAGATGGAACAGATGCAGCTCATAAAGCAGCGGTTTATAACCTGCAAAGAAGGAAGGTGGCAGGATGGCCAAGACGTTCACCTGCCTAACAAGTAAACCATGAGGTTCTGGGTTTGATTCCAGCCTCGCCCTTTCTTCGCTGTTTGACAAGAAAATCAAACTGAATGTCAAAGTCTTTCGGATGAGACTAAAAACCAAAGCACCATATGCGAATGAATGCAGAACATCTTGTGCACATGATAAAAACATGTTCCACCTTTCAGAAGAGTAGGCCAGTTCATGCCGGTAGGAACAAATGAAAAAAAGTCCCAAACGCATGCACACAGGCTGTGTTTAGACACCATCCCTGAAGTCAGAATGCAGCTACCTAAATGGGGGGTGGGGGTGGGGACAAAAAAACAAAAATAGTCGCATATGCAAAAATCTCACCATTGGTGAACCTCAGAGCTCTAGCCGAGGAACAAAAATCGCCCCCCCCCCCACAAGCAAAAAAAAATAGAAAAAGATCTCAATGTAACAAGACAGTTGTCCCTGACAAAATTTTCAAAGAAAAAATGCCACTCTGATAGGGAAACAAATACATATGCAGACAGGAGAAAAAAAAAAAGGGTGGTGCTGCTCTTGTGGCGATGCACTCTCTCCTGGGAGAGCAGCCCAAGTTTCATGCAGAGAAGTCTGCCGTGATATAAAGTGGTCTACAAATACAACCAGGGTACTTTCCAACACCCCAACAGCCACATCACAGAGCGTCATCTCTCCACCGCTGATACTTCAGCAGCTATCCAGCCCACATACAGTACAGGTTCATCATACATATTCTGTGAGTAAGAATGATGATGATAAAAATGATCAATCTCTTTTGTATGCCATAATACCCCGCTAATATGGGCTCAAAAGCTGAGCTGAAAACACACACACACATACACGCACATACCTACATACACACGCACACACACATGCACTCACACAAACACTTTTTGTTTTCATTCCTCGGCTAAAGCTGCAGGGTCCACTAACAGTGATAATCTAGGCATGCGACCATTTGCCCACCATTAAGGTGGCTGCATTGCGACTTCAGGTATCTAACCCATTCTAAGAGTCTGAATAATATCAAAAGAGGATTTGAGAGCGTGTGCAGATTATGGAAACTTGACAACAGAAAAAATTGCGGGCAAGTAATAATAATAATAATGTGTGGAATTTTATAGTGCTGAATCTTGTAAAGCAACAAATCAAAGCGCTCAGATGAAATTTTTTTTTTTTTAATGTCAAGGATAATGGAATTAGAACTCATGTGCTTTTTTTTTACATCTAGTCCCCGTGTGTATGCAGTTTTGTAAATTGTCACTGTTCCACGACACACAATGGCCTACTCTAACAAAAAGCGAACAGGATTAACAGTGCCAAGATGTTCTCCAGTTCGCAACCGGGGCCTCGGTTTATAGTCTCATTTGAAGGATTTTAACATTCAAGTGATGGAATTATAGTTGGTGATAGGAACACAAGGCAGTTGTCCAGCTAGCGCTATCCTGAGGTAGCAACAGGACTGGTAGAGTTTTATCTGCAGATGAGACCATACAAAGGTCCATCAGACCATACAAAGATCCATCAAGCCATACAAAGATCCATCAGACAGACCACATACACATCCATGAGACCATACAAAGGTCCATCAGACCATACAAAGGTCCATCAGACCATACAAAGATCCATCAGACCATACAAAGATCCATCAGACCATACAAAGATCCATCAGACAGACCACATACACATCCATCAGACCATACAAAGATCCATCAGGCCATACAAAGATCCATCAGGCCATACAAAGATCCACCAAGTAAAGATCCACCAAGTAACGATCCACCACATAAAAATCCACCAAGTAAAGATCCACCACGTAAAGATCCACCAAGTAAAGATCCACCAAATAAAGATCCACCAAGTAAAGATCCACCACGTAAAGATCCACCAAGTAAAGATCCACCAAGTAAAGATCCACCAAGTAAAGATCCACCAAACAGATACCCATCACGCAGACCCACTAAGTAAAGATCCCTTCAATAAACACTGCCTCTCTTCTTGATGGGTGACCAATGGCTTATGGCCAGAAGTAACACACCCGTCTGCAACATGAGGGGCCACACACTGGACCCACGTCTGCAGATAGACTCTTTCTCCCTCTACTGGACCATGAGTGGTGGTCTGGGTGCTAGCCTTTCAGATGAGATGATCATTAAACTGAGGCCTTGTGTACAACATGCATTCAGGACAAGTGGAAACCCCCCCCCCCCCCCCCAAAAGAACCCAACCAATCTTTTGCCAATGACATGCACCTCAACGATTAAACTAATGACCAAAATAATGAGGCTTTATCCCTGAAGTCGGAATGAGGCTACCTTCATGGTGGGCAAAAACAGTGGCATACGCAAAATCTCACCATCGGTAAACCTGGGAGCTGTAGTGGAGGAAAGAAGAGAAGAATTAAAAAACAAGGGTTAAACAACATTCATGAAGAGGAGTTTTCCTTTCGGCCAGCAATGACATAACATTACAATATGACACACAACATGTACATCTGTGCCTCAGTAAGCAAAGCAGCTGCCAATCTCTGATGGGTAATAATAATAATAATCATCATCATAATCATAATAAATGGAACTTATATAGCGCTTATATCTTGCAAAGACAAATCAAAGCGCATGCATTCAACCTAATCTTACAGAATCATGCAATCAATGATAAATAATCAATAGTTTAAACAAACAAATATTACAAACATGGTGCGCAGCTGACAAAATGTATGAAATAAAATTTCAATAGTCAAATGTTTTTCAAAAGCACACTCACACAGGTCATATACTTTAGCAGGGTGATAGGACATGGGTTAGTGAAGGTGGGATAGTTCTGATATGAAACAGGGGGGAGGGGGGGGAATCTTAGGTTTGAAATAAATATGTCTTGAGGCTGGATTTAAGAGTGTCGTAACTAGGTTTCTGGCGAAGAGAGAGAGGGAGCTCATTCCAGGTGGATGGATAAAAAGGAACCCCCCTTATAAAACATCTAATGTTGCAGGACGGCCTAGTGGTTAGAGCGTTGAGCTCATGATCTGATGGCCTGGGGTCAAGCCACCACAAAGGCACCTGTTCAGAGATTTTCCCCTTTGAGTTAACTCATTTGAGTCGTTGTAAAGCTTTTGCAATAGCTATTCTGTGATGCAATATTTTGGCCACGCCTTTCTTTTGAAAAAAAAATACAGCAAACATAATAAAATTGATAAAACTAGACATATAATGTTTCAATTTAAAAGTTTATTTTGTGTGGTTATTATATCTACAACCTTCTTTTTTTCATACATCTTTGTGTATTTGGAAATAGCTATTCTGTGATGCACAATTCTGGCCTTTTTTAAAAATTCAGCAAACATGATACAATTGATAAAACCAGACATTCAATATTTCAGTTTTAAAATTTATTTTGCGCACTTCTAAAATCTACAAAGATTTATTTTTCATATGTCTTTGCATATTTTGCAATAGCTATTCTGTGATGCACTATTTTGGCAATTTTTTTAAACAAAGAATTCAGCAACAACGATAAAACTGATAAAACCAGACACACAATGTTTCAATTTAAAAATTTATTTCATGTGTGTCTAACATGAAATCTTCAAATTGTTCCATTATCCTCAATATAAAAGAATAAATAAATAAAGAATAAATAAATTGTTTCATATATCTTTGTGTATCTTGGTTTAAATCAAGTCAGTGAATACTAAAACCAACAAAAAAACAACAGAAAGTATTGACACCTGTGGACTTCTGCCCCTGAGGATGCACCACAGAGCAAGTCTGTGGATGGCTAGGCAGAAAGACTGACATAAGCCGTGTGGAGTAACACAAGCAAGACAGGAATGTCACAGAAGATAAGGAAGCAACACACACACATTTGTTGACACTCACATGCTCATTTTGCCAAGGTGGAAGTATCTAACAGTTGAACCATGAAAAAGAACAAGACTGATTAGGTCCTAAGCCTCAAGAATAAGTTTTCCTCAGAAGTTTTCAGTTTATGAAAAATCGATTAACTTCTTTTCTGCCAGCATCCTTTTAACCCAACCCAAACTGGATCAACCGAGGTTGACTTCCCAACATTGGCCATCAGATGTCCATAAGGTGTCAGAACTTTTTGGGGGGTTTTGTGTGTGTGTGGTTTTTTTTTTAGTACTCACTAGTTTGATTTTAAACAAATTTCACTATCACATATCCCACAATGCAGTTGTGACAGGAAAGTCTTCCGGTATGGAAGTCCCTAGATGCCATCTTTGAATATGGTCGCCAGAGATTTGGTCAAGTAGTTTAACTGCTGTGAAATTTCAAAATTGAGCTTTTCTTGCAATTTTTTTTTCCTGTACTGCATTGCAAACTTTTACAACTTCTAGAATTCATTTTCAGATGTAATATTGATGGTAAGTGTGTTTTGAAGGTTTAACCTTGTGAAGAAATTCTGAAGTGTTACGGGTCTGAAATCAATCATGACCTAGTTAGGGCAATGATCCTCTGCTTGCTGATAATGATTTTTTCCTCTCTCCCACATCAATTACTTACTGCAGAAGGAAAAGAATGACTGTTTTGGGTGCAGTGATGTCCTTTCAATTAGTTCATTAATTTTATGCAGTTGGTGATTAAAAAGAAACATTTTAAAACATTTTTTGTAGTAAGAGTACACGACTGCATTGTCAGAAATGTGTTCAATTCTTTTTTTTTAATATGGCACTACCAATCAGTTAAAAAGTTAAAGGGATAAAACAACATGCCAAGAGAAATGGTTGATCTACTGACAAGTTTCCCTTTGTTTGAATAGCTTTTACTAGTCTTAAACAAAATGTGAAAATATGTGCCGTAGCCCACAACCTACTGAATGCTGTAGCTAGAGCTATGGCACAACTCCAATGAGCTAACATCTGCACTGACTCCACTCCCCCCAAAGGTCTTCCGATGAAACTGTACACGATGTCCCATGAATGAAAGTAAACAGAACAGCTTGTGCACGTGTTGAAACCCCTTCCACCATTTGGAAGAGTAGATCATTGCATGCCGGTAGGAACTGATTACAAACTTCCAAAAACGCATGTTTAGACATCACCCTGAAGTCAGAATGCAGGTGCCTTAATGGTGGGTAAATGGTCGCATATGAACAAATATCACCATTGAGGAGAATTGAATAAAAAACAAGTACATTAAATATTTCACACTGTTACATGGATAACAAGAAAAATGGACAAAGTATATATAAAATATGTCACAATGCTGCTAAGATTTAAAAATAAATGCATACAATATTTGACAATGTTGCGAAAATTGAAAACAAACAAAAAAAGGCCACTTATAAAATATCTGGTAATGTTACACAGACTAAAACACACACACACACACAACACATGTACATAACCTACTTGACAATGTTGCAGCGATGAAAATAAAAAGGAAAACTAAAACATCAGCCAGTATATAACCAACACAACCAAAAATCACCTTTTCGTGTTGGCAAGACAGAGATATCGACATTACCAGACAAGAGACAGAGACAGAACAGAGAGACCAAGAAGAGAGAGACAGACCAAGAGAAAGAGACCAACAGAGAGAGAGAGAGACCAAGAGAGACAGACAGATTGACAGAGAGAGACCAACAGAGAGAGAGAGAGACTAAAAGAGAGACAGACAGAGGACCAGAGACAGAAACAACAGAAGAGACCAAGAGACAGACCAACAGAGAGAGACAAAACCAAGAGAGACAGACCGACAGAGAGAGACCGACAGAGAGAGACAGAGATGACCAACAGAGAGAGAGAGACCTAAAGAGAGACAGAGACAGACAGACAGAGAGAGACCAATACAGAGAGAGCAGAGACAGACTGACAGAGAGAGAGCAATAGAGAGCAGAGACAGACTGACAGAGAGACAGGCCAACAGAGAGAGGAAGAATGAAGACATTTCCAGTTACCAGACAGAGATCTGCAGTCTCGTGGGAACACATTCATCTAGAGTATGACAAGAGTACAGGTTCGATTTCCGACTGAATCAAGACTCTCCGACCGTTACACAACGGATGGTGGTCTGAATCCTAGTCTTTAGGATGAGACAATTCACAGATTGTTTATGCATCATACAGTCAACGCATATAAAAAAACGCCAAGGAAACAAGCAAGTAGTCCCAAGTAAAATTCTGCCAATAAAGGCAAGTCTCACAAGGCAACAAATACACTTGCAGACAGCACAAAAAAAAGAAAGAGAGCAGGGGGGGGGAGATGCATAGGCATTACTGCTGTGGTGGTGCTCTCTCTCCCACAAGGAGAATGGCATAAATTTTATGGAGAGGATTGTGCCATAACTAAAAATGGCATACGATACAAGATGTGACATTTTCAGTTACTAGACTCGGAGGGCAGAAGGAAAAGAGGCAGACCACCAGCATCCTACATTGCCAACATCATCACTGAGATCAGTGGTCTGGGAGGAGGGCTACAGGAGATGGTAGAACTCAGCAGAGACACAGAGAGATGATGAACCCTGGTGGCATTGTGTGGAGCTCCTACCCTTCACAGCAGTGATCGAAACAGTCAAGTTGAGATACAGAGAGAAAAAGAAAAACCATCACAGTGACACTTCTCAGTTCTGCTGTCAACTGATTGAAAGCCATGTTATTGAGCAAAGGGTGGGGAGGAGGGGGAAGGGGATCTTAGGACCAAGACAGGGGGGAGGGAGATGGGTGGATAGAAAGGAAGAGGGGGGGGAGGAGACAGGGATGACTAAGAAGAAAGGAGAAGAGGGAGAAGGTACCGAGTTGTGCCTGTTAAACATTAAAAAAAAATAACCACCCCAGCACGTTCAGTGCCCAGCTAGAGCTAATTCTCGGCCTGGTCTTGTAGCTCCGCCCCCTCCTTCTTCATGACCAGACGGACAGCGTCCAGGACATTGGTGGCCAGGTGGGTGGGCTCCTTCAGGCTGGGGTTGATGACAAAGTCCCGGTGGTTGTGGCTGGACGACCGCTGCGTCTGCAAGGAGAAGAGGTCCCTGTCCTCGCTGAAGACGCCCGTGCCCACCAGGATGGACTGGCAGCTCTCCGTGTACAGACCTTGACCTTCGTCCTCCACCGGCATCGCCACCTGGCGGGCCACCTCCCCCACCGCCACCTCCACTTCTTCCTCCCCGTCTGCCGGAGATTCGATCACCGGCACTTCGATGCGGCTCCCGCTGCCTGCATCCCCCTCGTCGTCAGAGATGTACTCTCCGTGGCTCTGTGCCTGCTGGAGCATCTTGTGGCGACTGGCAGCTGACGGTGCTGACTCTACGCTTTCCTCCTGCCGCTGCAGGACGCGTCTCTGCAGGTAGCGGTTGTACAGGTTGCCGCCGTAGATGTCCGTTTCGGGGTTGTCCCTGCCCACACCAGTCATGTTGTTCTGAGTCAGCGGCGTTCAGCGCTGATGTGCGGTGTGCATGCAATGCATGGGCTGACTATGCAATACAAGAGACTGACTATGCAATGCATGGACTATGCAATGCATGGACTATGCAATACTGCCTGTGCAATACATGGGCCGACTATGCAATACGTGGACTATGCAATACTGACTGTGCAATACATGGACTATGCAATACTGACTGCAATACATGGACTGTGCAATATATGGACTATGCAATACATGGGCTATGCAATATATGGACTATGCAATACTGACTGTGCAATACATGGACTGTGCAATACATGGACTATGCAATACATGGACTATGCAATACATGGACTATGCAATACTGACTGTGCAATACATGGACTGTGCAATATATGGACTATGCAATACATGGACTATGCAATACATGGAGTATGCAATACATGGGCTATGCAGTAAATGGCTGACTATGCAATACATGGGCTATGCAATACATGGACTATGCAGTAAATGGCTGACTATGCAATACATGGACTATGCAATAAATGGCTGACTATGAAATCAACACATGGACTCTGTGCAATAAATAGACTGACTCTTATGCAATAATTGGGACTGACTCTATGCAATGAATAGACTGACTATGCAATAAATAGACTGACTCTATGCAATGAATAGACTGACTCTATGCAATAAACTGGACTGACTGTGCAATGAATAGACTGACTCTATGCAATAAACTGAACTGACTCTGTGCAATACATAAGACTGACTACAATAAATTGACTGACTCTATGCAATAAATAGGCTGACTCTATGCAATAAATAGGCTGACTCTGTGCAATAGATAGGACTGACTGTGAATAAATTGACGGACTCTATGCACTACATGGACAATACAATCTCCACACCAAGCTTTGATGATGTTTCCTCTAGCGGTCCTACCAAGCTCCTTCTTCCTTTGCCTTAAGTCCATCACTGTTATCTGCAAAAAGAACGTCTGCGATGGTTCACCCTCAAGACACGGGCTGAACCCTGATGATCTCCTCTTCTTCAAGGGCATCACTCACACACAATGCATTCATCTCCAGACCCATGCTGAAGAGTGTGGGTCACAGACGGCAGCCCTGGTGCACACCAACTCATGAACTGATGCCGCAATGATGGACTTGCCCTGTGCGTCCTGATAAACTCATCCTACAAACAAAAAATGGGCTCACCTATACATTACATGGACTTGCCCAATTCATAAAGTTTTCTCACCCAATGCAGCAATGGACTCACCCAATGCCAATCATAGACTCACCCTAAGCAATAAACAGACTCACCTAACGCAATACTGGACTCACCCAAGATATTATATGGGGGTTTTCCCCGTTCCTTGGCTGTAAATCCGATTTTGTGTAATGCAACTGTTCTTGCCCATCACGAAGGTAGCCACATTCCAACTTTGGGGATGTATGCAGGGTATGCTCGTGTGTCCGCAACCCACCACACACTGACATGAAGTAAGGGATCTCTGACATGCATATTTGATCTTCTGCATGTGTGTATACACGATAAGGGAAGATTAGGCAATGAACTCAAGAAGTCTGCCACTTATGACCTGGGTTGAAGTCAAACATCCTAACCACCAGACTTTGATACCCAGTATATAGGCCAGGGTGGAAGCGCTGTTCTGCTAACCACTCGTATGTTATAGATGTCATACCCAGTTATAAATGGACTCATCCTAAAAATAATGGGCTCACCCAAAGCGATAAATGGACTGACCCAATGCAGTAAATACTCAATGCAGTCAATGGACTGGTCCGAGGCAGTAAATGGACTCACCCAATGCAGTAGATAGTTTTGATGCCGTGGATGCCCAGCTTCTTGGCTTGCTGGTGCAGGAGGTAGTCGGCATGGTGATAGGTGATGTCACTGGGTTTGCCGATCAGTGCCGTGTACTTCAGCTCTCTCCCCGAGATTTTCTGATCCCACCACACACACACACACACACACACACACACACACACCATCAACCACAAATAAATACACACACACACAAAACCCACTGAGGTTTTCCGGTTATAAAGTACACAGCCACACAGACTGAAGTTTTCAGGTTATAAAGCACACATTCAGCATAACTCAGTCAAGAGTTCAGGTCCCAGTATTAAAACTAACACCTTCCTTTTACCAAGTCCAAGTGTGGTCAGTTCCTGCTATAATTGATCAGCACCAGCTGGGATGGATGGATTGAGAGCAGCTGACAGTGAGGTAAACGGACAGCTGTGATACTGGCCACATAAAGCTGTACTAGCTACATTGTAGGAAAAATTCCAAATAATTTGTTTTTAGCTGCATGTGAACTTTAAACTGCATAGTTACGATCTCTCTCTCTCTCTCTCTCTCCTCTCTCTTCTCTCTCTCTCTCTCTCTCTCTCTCTATATATATATATATATATATATATATATCTACATATCTATATATATCGATATATCTCTCTGTCTCTCCTCACACACACACACACAAACACACACACATGCACACACATACACAAACACCCACAGATGCGACAGACACATATGGGTGAACAGAAACATAACAAGACATATGTCATACACATACTGGGGGGGGGGTTTAACCTAGCCATTATAACGCTGTGCTCATGATCTTAACACGTGGGACAGAGCCACACCGAGGCACCCGTTTGAGGGGTCGGATTTTCTCCCTGGAATTAACATCAGCACCCACTCCACTTCCCTGAAAGTCCTTTGGAGGAGACTACAAACTGAGGCCCCATGTGCAAATACGTGCAGAATGTCTTCCACACATGTCAAAACCTGTTCCGCCTTTCGGAAGAGTGAGCCATTGAATGTCAGAAGGAACGGACGACAAAGATTTTTAAAATAAAACGCATGCACACTGGTGCTGTGTTTAAACGTCATCCCCAAGTCAGAATGCAGCTACCTTCATGGTGGGTAAAAACAGTCACATACACAAAATCCCACTATTAGTGAACCTTGCAGCTCTAACCAAGGAACAAAAACTAAAAACAAATTCAGATGTAATGCAACACAGTGAAAAGTAATAATAATAATGATCATAATCATCATCATAATCCTCACAATAAATGGAATTTATATAGCGCTATATCTTGCAAAGACAAATCAAAGCACTCGCATTCGACCTTTTCTTACAGTCATGCAACCAATAACAATCAATCAATAGTTTAAAGAAACAGATATTACAAGCATGGTAGGCTGCAGACCAAATCTATGAAATAGAAATTACAATAGTCAAATCCAGTTTTTCAAAAGCACCCAAAACACACACACACACACACACACACACACACACACACACACACACACACACACACAGAGTGAAGACACACACACAGAGTGAAGACACACACCATGCAGCGTTTGCTGTCTGTGACAGTTCACTGCAGACAGGTACGGCTGCCACTGTTTCAACAAAACGTTCTTCCTTTGCAGCAATCAAACTTTCATGACAAACAGCATCATTTTCGTCTGTGCCCTGGTGATGTTGTTTTCCTAACTGTACATTCTTCCTTTCCTATTAAACCTTCATCATGCATACAATCTTCTTCCTGGTGTTGTTTGTGTAACTAAACATTCTGCCTGTACATTCAAACAACCTTCTTCCTTTAGCTTTCAACCTTTCATGACAACTCCTATCTTCTTCTGTTGGGTCCTATCCAAAAGTGTGATACTTATTATTTTAAAAAAGTCACAGACCTGATACAGTCCTTCCAGAGCATGGAGAAAGCACCCATGGCCAAATCTGAAAAGCACACGCCATCTCCATCTTTTACGCCGTAAACAACGTGCAGGCACACAAGCACAATTTCAGCAATTTCTTGAGGAATGAGTGACGAACAGTATGCAACACACCGTTCCTCTCCTAACAAAAGCATTGGGGAGCAGCATGAATACACACAGTTTAAGTGCTTACTTAACCCCCCAAAGAAGATGGCCTTCTGGTTCCCTAAAATAAAATGACATTCTGGTTAAACTCTTGCTTCAGTCCAGAACTGAAGGGGCATGCACACACACACACACACACAAACAGATATGAATGCTTATTCCATTATCCTTGAAATAAAAGAATGAAATAGTAAATAGATAACAATAAAACACACCATATTAAAATTCTCTTTCCAAGGAGTGTAGAAAGTAACATATGCTCTTTTCTTTTCTTTCCTTCTTTCTTTCTTTTTATCTAACCCTTGTGCCACAAGGGAAATGGTCACATGACGTTTTATGATCTACATGCATGCATTTTGGTGAAACAGAGAAGCAGAGGCAGAGAGAGCCGTGTTTCAGCGAGGGAGAGGAGAAACACAGAGCGTTTCAGCAAGGGAGAGGGGGAGAAACACAGAGTGTTTCAGCGAGGGAGAGGAGAAACACAGAGCGTTTCAGCAAGGGAGAGGGAGAGAAACACAGAGTGTTTCAGTGAGGGAGAGGAGAAACACAGAGTGTTTCAGTGAGGGAGAGGAGAAACACAGAGCGTTTCAGTGAGGGAGAGGGGGAGAAACAGAGAGCGTTTCAGTGAGGGAGAGAAACACAGAGCGTTTCAGTGAGGGAGAGGAGAAACACAGAGCATTTCAGCGAGGGAGAGGAGAAACACAGAGCGTTTCAGCGAGGGAGAGGAGAAACACAGAGCGTTTCAGCGAGGGAGAGGGGGAGAAACACAGAGCGTTTCAGCGAGGGAGAGGAGAAACACAGAGCGTTTCAGTGAGGGAGAGGGGGAGAAACACAGAGCATTTCAGTGAGGGAGAGGGGGAGAAACACAGAGTGTTTCAGTGAGGGAGAGGGGGAGAAACACAGAGCGTTTCAGTGAGGGAGAGGAGAAACACAGAGCATTTCAGCGAGGGAGAGGAGAAACACAGAGCGTTTCAGTGAGGGAGAGGAGAAACAGCGTTTCAGTGAGGGAGATGAGAAACAGAGCGTTTCAGCGAGGGAGAGAAACACAGAGCGTTTCAGTGAGGGAGAGAAACACAGAGCGTTTCAGCGAGGGAGAGGGGGAGAAACACAGAGCGTTTCAGCGAGGGAGAGGAGAAACACAGAGCATTTCAGCGAGGGAGAGGGGGAGAAACACAGAGCGTTTCAGCGAGGGAGAGGGGGAGAAACACAGAGCGTTTCAGCGAGGGAGAGGGGGAGAAACACAGAGCGTTTCAGCGAGGGAGAGGAGAAACACAGAGCGTTTCAGCGAGGGGGAGAAACACAGAGCATTTCAGCGAGGGAGAGGAGAAACACAGAGCATTTCAGTGAGGGAGAGGAGAAACATGTGTTTCACAGCAGTGAGGGAGAGGGGGAGAACCACAGAGCATTTCAGTGAGGGAGAGGGGGAGAACCAGTCACACGCCTGGAGCAACCAGACTTACTTCTACAAGGGAGGACGTGACATGAAGGAAAAATACTTTTACATTAATTATTGATTTATTTTTTTACCCCCAGGTTTACTTTTAGGAAGCAGAGGGAGGAAGACTGATTTGGGGATGGTGGGGAAAGAAGGGGGGTTGGGGGGGAAAGAAGAGGCGGAGTCAGGGGGAAAAGTAGACAGTAGTAGGGGTAGATGCGGGCATTGATTAGGGGTGGGAGGATACAGTCAGTGAGGTGGGGAGGGGGGGGGGGGGAGCAGCAGGAGGGCTGAGAAGAGGGACACTTCCCTGGGGGGGGTGGGGTGGATGGACGAAAAGTTCATGGTTAGGAAAGAAAATGAAAAAAAGAAAAAATCCCTCTGGGAGTGAGAAGGTGGGTACCCTCTACAGCTGAAGGTGGAGAAGAAGAGGGGGGTGGGGGGGGGAGGAGACACTCACTGGGGAAGGGGGGGAGGAAGAGGGGTTGGAGTGAGGGGGGGGAGAAGAAGGAACTCTGACCTTGGGGTGGGCGCCTCGGCCATCCACAGCAGGTCCATGTTGCAAGCCAACACAGGCAGGTGGGGGTAGGGGAGGGAGGGAGGGGGCTGGTTGGGTTTTCCGTTGGACATCAGCACGTCCAGCAGGATCTGTAAGGGCATCTCCCACCTGACCGGCTCTCCAAACAGCACCACCGCTGTTCACAACAACAACAACAACACTGTCGTGACAACAACAACAACAACATGATATACATAACACTTCATAACAGCAGGATCTGTAAGGGCATCTCCCACCTGACCGGCTCTCCAAACAGCACCACCGCTGTTCACAACAACAACAACAACACTGTCGTGACAACAACAACAACAACATGATATACATAACACTTCATAACAGCAGAATCTGTAAGGGCATCTCCCCCTGACCGGCTCTCCAAACAGCACCACCGCTGTTCACAACAACAACAACAACACTGTCGTGACAACAACAACAACAACATGATATACATAACACTTCATAACAGCAGGATCTGTAAGGGCATCTCCCACCTGACCGGCTCTCCAAACAGCACCACCGCTGTTCACAACAACAACAACAACATGATATACATAACACTTCATAACAGCAGGATCTGTAAGGGCATCTCCCACCTGACCGGCTCTCCAAACAGCACCACCGCTAACAACAACAACAACAACATGATATACATAACACTTCATAACAGCAGGATCTGTAAGGGCATCTCCCACCTGACCGGCTCTCCAAACAGCACCACCGCTGTTCACAACAACAACAACAACATGATATACATAACACTTCATAACAGCAGGATCTGTAAGGGCATCTCCCACCTGACCGGCTCTCCAAACAGCACCACCGCTGTTCACAACAACAACAACAATGCTGTTATCAACAACACTGCCGTGACAACAACAACAACATGATATACATGACACTTCACAACAAGCCCCTCCAACCTGATAACCTCTCCGAACAATAACACCACTGTAACAACAGCAAAAACAACATGACAACACTTCATAACAACACCACTCAACACACCTGGCACAATATGTACAGACATCTCCTCATCAACAATATCAACAAATGACAACACTTCATAACAGCACCACTCAACACACCTAGCAGAATTATGAATATGTACAGACATCTCCCTATCAACAATAACAACAACATGACAACACTTCATAACACCACCACCACACAACACACCTAACCAAATCTATACAGACATCTCCCTATCAACAATAACAACAACATGACAACACTTCATAACACCACCACCACACAACACACCTAACCAAATCTATACAGACATCTCCCTATCAACAATAACAACAACATGACAACACTTCAGAACACCACCACCACACAACACACCTAACCAACTCTATACAGACATCTCCCTATCAACGATAACAACAACATGACAACACTTCATAACACCACCACCACACAACACACCTAACCAAATCTATACAGACATCTCCCCATCAACAATTACAACGACATGACAACACTTCATAACACCACCACCACACAACACACCTAACCAAATCTATACAGACATCTCCCCATCAACAACATTGGGGACACTCCACCACAAAACGAGCCTCATTGCACTAGACCCACTTTTCCACAAGGCGCCATTTTAGGCAGGTGGGGAGGGGGGGGGGGGTCATGTTGTCGATTTTGAGATTTTGATAAGATTATAAAGCTATGGCCATTCTTCTACCGTGTACTGAAGCATTAAGGCAGAGTTGTGTCTACTCTTGCTTTAACAGGAAGGAAGGTGGCAGGATGGTTAAGACGTTCGCCTGCCAACAAGTTAACCGTGAGGTTGTGGGTTCGATTCACAGCCTCGCCCTTTCTTCCCAGTTTGACAAAAAAATCAAACTGAATGTCAAAGTCCTTCGGATGAGACTATAAACCAAGGCCCCGTGTTCGAACACATGCAGAACATCTTGCGCACATGTTAAATCCTGTTCCGCTTTTCAGAAGAGTAGGCCATTGTGTGCCGGTGGAAAAAGATAACAAAATTGACAAAAGCGCATACACACGGGGACTGGATGTAAAAAAGCACATGAGTGCTTATTCCATTATCCTCGATATAAAAGAATAAATATAAATAAATAAAAAAAATAAAACAGCATGTTTAAAAGCAACCAAGCCCTCATTCTGATCACCTACTATGATGAAAAACTTGTCCATTTCTCATTTTGTCACATCCTGCAACCTATCATTTCTGTTGTAATAACTTTTCATAGAATTGTCCGATTTTCAAAATGTTTTTTGTTGTTGTTTTGATTAGCCTTTTTACTGCAGACTAATAACATGTTAACAATTAAACATTGACATCTGGTGCAATGGAACTCATTATGTGATGGAGCGTGACATTATTGTTGGTGAACCTTGGAGCTCTAGCCAAGGAACAAAAAGAATCTATGCATAAGAACTTTTAAAGAAAATCAATATCAGCTAGCTTTATGAAATTTGTCAGTGAAAATTTTTTTAAAATGTGAATTGCATTTCATAAGTTTACAAAAATGGGTAAAGACAGAATACACACATACATACACACGCACACACACACACACTACCACTATCTTCGATATAAAAAATAAATATAGAAAATAAAATAAATAATAAAATAACACACACATACACACACCTACCAAACATACACAAATGCACACACACTACCACACACACACACACACACACTACACACACACACACACACACACACACACACACACACACACACACACACACAACACACACACAGCATGTACCTTCTACAGGAGGGAAGAATTCCTCAAAGGCACAGGGCTGAAACAAACAACAATGGCAGATGTATAAATGTATGTTTGACACACAACTCAACTCTACTGTAACCTCATCACTCAGTTTAAAAAGGTAAAGGTGTTCCCATAACCTATGCAGTCACATTACTCAGTTTAAAAAGGTAAAGGTGTTGCCATAACCTATGCAGTCTTTGGGGAGCAAGACGTCAGAGACCTCAGCTTCTCTAGGGGCCAGCATATTGAGGGCGGTGCCCATCTCCTCTCTCTCACTGCTTTACCTTCCCTGTCCCTAAAGAGTGCACATACCCATTTACAGCTGGGTGAACTGGGGAACTGTACTGAAGCCAAGGTGTAAAAATGGTCACCCATCCACTTGGTAACCACACTCGATGCTGCTTAACATTGGCTTGGGGAAAGCGAGTGCTCTGACCACCGAGATGTCCCATCACTTCGTCCTACAAAATAAAATGAAGCTACATGCCATCACTTCAAACTTCAAATATGAAAACAGGCAGATAAATAAATGATATATAAATTAAATTTGATTTGTTTGTTTGTTTCTCAGCTAGAGCTCTGAGGCTTTTCCAATGGTGAGGTTTTGCATATACAACAGTTTGCCCACCAGCAAGGTAGCCACATTCTGACTCCAGGGATGATGTCTTAACCCTTTCCCATTTTTACCCGCCGTAGTCCGCCGCTGCCCGCTACCCGCATCTATTTATACCCACCGCAGCCTGCCGGGCGTCATTTCAGCCTAGTGGGGATTTTCCATCACGCACTAAGCTCTACCTAGTACACGCACACTATGAGTGAACATTCCACTGGGGTCAGCATAAACTAAGGAAGGAATGGGAACCAAATTCAGTGCTACACAGCCTCCCGTTCACAAGAAATTGGCCAGTGACTGGCTTTGTCTTTCCCACGCTTTCTTGTAGCTAAAAATGGCAGCAAAGATTGAGCATACGATTTGGGAGGAATATACTGATGTGGAAATTGAAGCTATTTTGGTGGAACAGTTCGAAAGAGAATAAAATGTTGAATCCGATGTTTAAGTAGATGTAGAAGAAAGAGATGAAATAGGAGAAGGTAGTGAGTCGGAAAGTGATGCTGAGGATAACATTCCGTTGGCGTCATAGAAGATGACATGGCACGGCGCACAAGTGCCTTGCACAGTGCAAGACTTCACGCTGCCGACTGGGCTGGCACAAACTCTCCCACTGAATGCCAAGCTCTTAGGTTACTTTGTTGTGTTTGTGCCCCAACACTTTTTTCAAATTGTAGCAGATGAAACTAACAATTATGCCAGGCAAAAGATCGCTGTGAAAGGCTTAGTCATAGATCCATTACGGACAGAAACAACACCTGATGAAATTAGGGCTTACCTGTCAGTTTTGATCATGATGGGGTTCAAGCGTTTGCCGAGGCTTCACCTCTACTGGTCTACTGATTTGACATTTTCTGAGTCACGGATCAGTAGTATTATGACGAAAACCAGATTTCTCAAAATTAATCAGTATTTTCACCTGCGAAATACGCCAACACACCTGGACGCGACACTGGCTGTGACACCTGCATTGTGACAGCCATGTAACTGGCTATTGGTGAAGGACACACTAGTGTCTGTGTAAATAGTAGGTGTCAGCATATATTTGTAAATAATGTATATACGCGCATTAGTCAACATCGTTTTCAATATGTTTGAATACTTTCCACTGAGAAAGTGTAGACTTGGTGACAGTAATTTTGTGACGCGTGAATGTTCGATTGGATTACCATGACGGTGGATGCGATGGAGGACACATTCAGGCAGGACCACACATTTTTTTTTTTTAATCATATATCTATATTGCGCATGTTAGAGGGTAGTTGTAGACTAACAGCATGATGTCACTGCAATGTTACCTGTATTTGGTGACAAAGAGGGGACAGCAGCACGACACATGTAGGTAGGACACACATCTTGGGGTGCAGAACAAAGTATGACATTATATGAATACTTTGGCCAAATATGACTGCTCTGCGAACAATAGTAACTGTACAGGACTATGTGTACTTGAGGTACCTTATTCTCTGAAAAAACAGCGTAAATTTCCGAATACTACAGAGAGTTTCTCTGTAAGAAATGCGAATGGTAAAGGGTTAACACAATACCAAAGTAATGCTTTTTTTTAAATGTTGCCTTCTTTTCCTACTGGCATGCAATCGCCTACTCTTCCAAAAGGGAGAACAGGTTTTAACATGTGCGCGAGATGTTCTATGTGTGGTTGTAAACGAGACCTCGGTGTACAGTCTCATCTGAAGGACTTTCAGCGGAGAGCAGTCAGTGCTGATGTTCATTCCAGGGAAGTAACCCCCTTACAACAGGCTTTGGTCTTGGTGGAGGATCAAACCTGCCCCACCACATGCTGAGCTCTTGACACGCCCTAACGCTAGGCTATGCTGTGTGTGTTGTGTTGTCCACCGTGATGGAGACAGGTGACTGATATGGTGACAATGCATGACAATACAATATGATACAATTCAACATAACACACAACACATTACATTAAACCACACTACACTACACTCTACACAACACTATGATACAATACAACACAACACACTACATTACACACCCCCCCACTACACCCTACTGCACTACACTACACAACACAACACTACATCACACCCCACCACACTACAATACACAACACTACACCATACCACCCTACTGCACTGCACTACACTACACAACACAACACAACACTACACTACACCACACCACACTACAACTACACTACACTACACATTACACCACACTACACCACACCCCACTACACCCTACTGCACTTACACTACACCACCCTATTTCAATTCCATATTGTTTATAGCCCTACCGACCATGAAAGCCATAACAGGGCTGTCACCTCAATCAGTTTCAGTTGCTCCAGTAACTTTCCCTTCAAATTCAAAACCAACACCTCCTAATACCTTCAAATATCTAACACTGTCCTTCTGAAAAAAAAGCCAACATTAAATGACACAATACCTAATCATTTCATTCCTTAAGGCTGATAAACCAGGCTGTGCTGAGGACACCAACCATTCTGCTTAATTTATCATCCCCAGATTACAAAAATTCGTGAAAAAGATAAACATTTTAAAGTACAAAAATATACATTAAAAAATGCCACATGGGCAAATAACACTGCAGAATGGACATCCTGTGCCCACCCCAGTGTTAAAGTATCACTACCTGGCTGCCAGAACAAAAGAACACAGGAAAAATGTCATAGAATGAAAACAGATTTTTTTTTTAACAAGACTTGCTTGAAGAAAGGCAGGAGAATGGACCGGGAAGGCAGAAAATGAGCAAGAGAGATTATAGAAAGGTAAGGAAAAGGACAGAAACAAAGAGAGAGAGAAAGAAAAGTGGAAATTTCTCGCACAGAATTTCCAAAAGGAGGGGATGCTACTGAAAGAGCCTACCCCCCCCCAGCATCCCCACGGGGCAAACACCCGCTACACTACAATACAATCTACACACCACTAAACCACACTACTCTACATATCACAGCCAATATAGGCCTCTCATTCCACTCATAAAACAACACCTTGACAACCGCCCCCCTCTACCAACATCCACCCCCACCCTCCCCAGACACCCCCTCTTTACCCCCCCCCCCCCCCCTCTCCCACCCTACGACGCCTCAGACACTGACAGCGGCTCGTCGTCGCTTGTGGTCCATGACGTCCAGGTGTGGGAAGGAGGCGCTGAGCTCCTCCACAGTGGTGACTCTGCTGAAGCCCAGGTTGTAGGCGATCTCCTTCACGGGGCCCTGCCCGTTGATCAGCACGTGCTTGTCGTGGAACTGCTGGAACATCTTCAGGGGGCTGTGAGACATCACCACCTGCTCCTCTGTCACCTGTCAACACGTCAACACATCTTCACCTAGTGTTGTTCCTCTGTCACCTGTCAATACATCTTCACCTAGTATTGTTCCTCTGTCACATGTCAACACATTCATCTAGTGTTGTTCCTCTGTCACCTGTCAACATGTCACATCTTCACCTAGTGTTGTTCCTCTGTCACGTGTCAACACATCTTCACCTAGTGTCGTTCCTCTGTCACGTGTCAACACATCTTCACCTAGTGTTGTTCCTGTCACGTGTCAACACATCTTCACCTAGTGTTGTTCCTCTGTTACATGTCAACACATCTTCACCTAGTGTTGTTCCTCTGTCACGTGTCAACACATCTTCACCTAGTGTTGTACCTCTGTCACGTGTCAACACATCTTCACCTAGTGTTGTTCCTCTGTCACGTGTCAACACATCTTCACCTAGTGTTGTTCTTCTGTCACGTGTCAACACATCTTCACCTAGTGTTGTTCCTCTGTCACGTGTCAACACACCTTCACCTGTGGCTCTTGGACAACTCAGATAAAACAACAAGTACAATAAAGCAACAAACTGAAATAAATCACAACAGCTACATTAAACAACCAACTAAAAATAAATCAACGACTGAAATAAAACAACCACACAAACAATAAAAACAACTAAAAATAAAACAACCACAACTAAAACAAACCTCAACTCAACAAGACAACCACCACCAAGAACAGCACCACCACAGTCACCACCACCACCACCACCAACAACAACGACAACAACAACAACAACTACTCACATCGATTCCCAGCCACTGGGACAGTTGGCGCGCTTTGTTGGAGCGCAGGGCGTTGCCAGCGTTGGTGACGAAGAGGGCCGGCACCTGAAAGCGGCCATGCTGGTCGGTTAACAGCTGAAAGGCCTTGCGTGCTGAAGGCAGCAACTTCTTCCCACGCACGATCACTCCATCAATGTCAAACAGGAACCCGAACCGCCCATGAGGCAGCATCTGAAACACGTACAACTGGGTCAGGGATGATCTTGAAATTTTTTTTTTTTTTTTTTTTTTTGGGGGGGGTGTTCCTCAGCTACAGCTCCGAGGCTCACTGATGGTGAGACTTTGTGTATGTGACCGCTTTTGCCCGCC
The DNA here is from genome assembly GCA_028751875.1 of Rapana venosa. Classification (NCBI taxonomy): domain Eukaryota; kingdom Metazoa; phylum Mollusca; class Gastropoda; order Neogastropoda; family Muricidae; genus Rapana; species Rapana venosa. Next base: position 5,154,292 of record CM054146.1, read on the forward strand.
ATGAAGGCAGCTGCATTCTGACTTTGGGAGTGTATGCTGGCTATGTTCGTGTTTACGTAACCCACTGCGCCCACCGAATACTGAAAATGAATGGCGGGATCTTTAATGTGCAAACCTGATTTTTTTGCCTGTGTATAATATATATATATATATATAATATATATATATATTCAAAGGGAACAGTACAAGGAGGGAGATGAAGGGCAGACTGAGAAAACGATGGGAAGACAACATCGGAGAGTGGACTGGCCTTGAATGGAACAATATGCTATGGAAAGCATAAGACCATGAAGAGTGAAGGAAGCTGGTTGCAAAATCTTCAGTGGTGCCCCCATGGTCCATGGGACTAGGGATTAGGTGACGGTGAAGGTGAAGGTCTGCACTTGAAGCTGACCAGGGAGATGGTAAAAATCCCCACATACCTTAATTCTCCAGATGCTGCGGAGATTCGAGCCCACAATTTCAGGGACCCATGGGGTGGAAGTCAGTCTTAACCACTTAGCTTTAGCATCTGTGGATTCTCTTTATGATGTTAACAGTGCTCTTAATATTCTTATTCTGCAATATCAATTAAGCGGTTTAAATATGATGGACTGGGCTGCCTGTATTGCAGATGATCTTAGAGAAAGGGGCATAAATAAGGAGGAAGCTCAAAACAGAGAGAGAGATGGAGAAGGCTCATCAATGTCAAACCTCCCCTGGGAGAAACATGACAAAACAGGAAGAAGAAGAAGACATAACCTAGGAGGGGGGTGGAGGGGGCAAAGAGAGGGAGAGGGGGGGGGGTGTCAGTTAAACAGCTATGAGATAAGGGTAAAGGGGATGGGGGTGTGAATTAAAGAGTTGTGATAATAGAGTAGAAGAGAGGATCAATTTAAAATAGGAAAGGTAAAGAGAAAAACTATTCCTAGTAATAACCAGGCCTGACTATTCCTAGTAATAACCAAACCTGACTATTCCTAATAACCAGACCTGACTATTCCTAGTAATAACCAGACCTGACTATTCCTAATAACCAGACCTGACTATTCCTAGTAATAACCAGACCTGACTATTCCTAGTAATAACCAGACCTGACTATTCCTAGTAATAACCAGACCTGACTATTCCTAGTAATAACCAGATATGACTATCCCTAGTAATAACCAGACCTATTCCTAATAACCAGGCCTGACTATTCCTAGTAATATCCAGGCCTGACTATTCCTAGTAATAACCAGACCTGACTATTCCTAGTAATAACCAGGCCTGACTATTCCTAGTAATAACCAGACATGACTATCCCTAGTAATAACCAGACCTATTCCTAATAACCAGGCCTGACTATTCCTAGTAATATCCAGGCCTGACTATTCCTAGTAATAACCAGACCTGACTATTCCTGATAACCAGACCTGACTATTCCTAATATCCAGGCCTGACTATTCCTAATAACCAGACCTGACTATTCCTAATAACCAGACCTGACTATTCCTAATAACCAGACCTGACTATTCCTAATAACCAGACCTGACTATTCCTAATAACCAGACCTGACTTACTAATAACCAGACCTGACTATTCCTAATAACCAGACCTGACTATTCCTAATAACCAGACCTGACTATTCCTAATAACCAGATGTGTATCATGATGACCAGACCTGGCAGTTACTAAATAATGATTATCAGATGTGTAGGCTATTCCTAACATTACAATTACAACCAGACCTGACTTACTTAACAGCCAGATGTGCACTGTGACTATTCCCTATAACCAGACCTGCCCAGTTAACATTTATGAGACCTGTGTATCAAGTTGGTTGATTAAATTTGTCAGTGTTAGTATGCACATGAGAACCACACACAGCTACTACTGTCAGTTCATGCCTAGCCGAGCCACAGACCATCATATCACCTCTCGCTGTGTCCGCAACGCCAATCACCATCAGGAATCTGACCATCAGCTATAATAATAGTTCTTGTTTTGAATTGTGTTTAAAACTGGGTGTGTTTCTTTAATCATCACCTGCTTTTTGTAGTGTCTGTGAAATACTGTGTTTTGTGGTAAGGGTTCAGTAGGAAAAAATGCCAGTATTACTATTACTATTTAATAAATCAATCAAAGAAAACACACTACGACAACCCCAAGAATGGAAAACGGCAAAAGTCATAAATCTTCAAGAAGGGAACAAGAACAGACCCAGGAAATTACAGGCCAGTTAGTCTAACATCTGTCACATGTAAAATTTAAGAATCATTTATAAGAGAGGCTACAGTAAAGTGAGTAAACCACATGACAGAAAATAACTAGTTGTATGCCTAGTGCTAACATGGATTCTGCAGAAAAAGATCTTGCGTACCCCAACTTATGGAAGTGATGGAAGATTTTACAAAGAAGACTGATAAGGGAGAATGTATAGAAGTCCTATACTTAGACTTTAAAAAAAACCAAAAAACATTTGACTCAGTAATAATAATAATATTAATAATAATAATAATGATAATAATAATAATAACAATAATAATGTATGGAATTTATATAGCACTGAATCTTGTAAAGCAACAAATCAAAGCGCTCAGATAACATGAGATACTACTATAGTACTATAGTACTAAAGGAAATAGAATCTTACGGAATTATAAATAGGAAACATGCTAGAGTGGATAAAGGACTTCCCGACCAAAAGAATTCAGTGGGTTAGGATTGGAAACACCTTTTCAAGGGAACTAATGTTGTGAATGGTACACCACAAGGTGGTATAATGGGACCAGTGTTATTCACCCTATTCATAAATGATCTCCTTTGGTGTATGTAAAATTTTCCCAGGTGACACAAAACTATACACCTCTCCAAAATTTCACCAAGACTTACAAAAAGACATAGATGATAGAAACATTGGTGGAATGGTTGGACAAGTGGAATCTATACTTAAATGCCCCAAAATGCAAAGTGCTACATATTGGAAAAGCAAATCCACAGAAACTAAAAAAAAAATGAACATTGGAGACAAAGAGAAAAAGATAGCAAAATGTGAGGAGGAAAAGGATCTAGGTCTGACAATACATTTGACAAAAGGTTATTATTTGACAAGCACATTATTAATAGTGTACACAAAGCCAATCAAATGACTGGAATAATAAAAAGAGCTTTTACCTTCCTAGACAAGGGTATGTTTTTGCGACTACATAAAATGTTGGCAAGACCTATTCTGAAATATGGGAACATGGTATGGTACACAACACTAATTAGAAAGTCACAGGCCCTTGACAGAGTTCAGAGAAGAGTGCTCAACAAAAACGATTTTTTAAATAAGACTATTCCTATCAAGAGAGACTGAAATCCCTACAACTACCATCACTGAAGGCAAGAAGAGTGAGAGGAGATCTGATACAGACATATACACAAGATATTTAATGGGTTTGATGATCTGAATAGAAAACACTTTTTTCTAGACTCCAAGAAAGACATCACTCACTGCACTGACAGGATATTTCAACAAAACTTTTAGAACACTTAAGAACAAGGACAAAGAAGTTAACATTTAGCAATAGAGTAACCAGTCACTGGAACAGACTAACAAATCAAATACTAAATAGTGAAATAATATCAAACTAGCACCTGGTACAAATCCCTTCAAGAAACTTGGACAAAAATGATATAAATTATTTATAACTTTGATTAGGAAGAAAATGAATTTCGTCAACAACCAGACTATTGAAGACTGAAAAAGAATAAAAACTGAGGGGGCATAAAAAGCCAAGAAGTGTGCTTAAACAACCCCCTAATCCTGATCCTATAATCTAGGGCCCATCTACTATAAGTATAACTCTATGATTCTTACTGCAAAAACTCTCATCACAATTGAACATTTAAATTCAGATAATATGGTTTCTTGCTGTTGTTGTTGCTGTCTGTGTCACTGGTATTCTCGTGTTATGCTTGGTAAAGACTAAAGTCCTTTTGAATCAAAGTCGAAAGTCAAACAAGAGGAGTGCATGAATAGACCCACACGTATCGATCGTCTGACCAAGTCTCCTAAAAAAAAAACCCCATATATGTGTAAAAGTGTTGATAACACACTTTCCCTGCCAAAGAAAGGGCATTTCCTTCATATGTATAACGTGTTTGTAAGTTTGTTAGCGAAAAAAAAGCGTGGTAAGCGATGAATTCGGCTACCTATCAATGTCACACTACTTTACGAAACCAAACACCAAGGGTAGTTACTCACAGTGAAATTAAACATCAAACCAATCTATAGCTGTTTCATAAAGAATGTATTAAAAAATCGAAAAGATAATACAAACCTCAGCATGAAAACTGCGAGAGATGAGGGAACTAGGACTGTGAAGTCTTTTGAAGAGATGCAACCGACACAGATATTGGCAACCAGTGATGGCCCTATGACTCGCCATTTTGTCAGCTGTTGGCACAGAATACATCACAACATCCTTGACATTCAACTGCCACTGAGGGCGTGTTCAACAATGTCCAATCAAATTTTTAGATATAATTAGATTAAATTACTCGAACTTCCTGGAAAATTATCCAACCAAAATTAATTAAACTTCGTAATTATTCGGTTTTCCCTTTTTTTTTTTTTTAAAGTAAAAGTTTCTTTACGTACTATATTGTTAATTTCACATTGATTTTCTGAGAGATAGAAAGACAGTCACAAAGGCCATACCTGTTGAACGGAAGTATAAGAAAAGTTTCGTAAGACTTCAAGCACAACACCTAAATATCAAAGAAGAACTACAGATTGTCGGCTGTCGTTTTCATGAACCAGGAACTAACTGACATACAGGGTCGGTTCCGTATCAGTTTTTCAGAAATCGTTTTGCTTTCGACCAGGAAGGAGAGAAACTGTAGTAGTTTTTGTTGTTTGTTTTCTTTAGTCTATTCACTTCTAGTGACATGAGACTGAAACGAAAATGAATTAACAAACAAACAAGCAAACAAACAACAACAAACCAGAAAAATATTTATGATATATAAAACAAATCAAAACAACAACCAAAAAAATACAGACACAAAAAGATAAACTAGATAAAGTGGAAAGGTAGGGGACGCTGAGAAGGGGGATGGGAGGGACTTCGAGTTGACTCAACGTGACTGAGAATAAAGATTCTACAATAATGAATTAAAGGTAGATTTAGGAATTACTTTCGCTATACCAGTAACTTTAGGTGTCTGTAAACACATGTCAGCAGACTATACTGATTCATTGTCAATGCCACAGTCACACAAAGAATTTTAAAACAGGACAGTGAACAAGAATGGGCTCATGAGATAGTGATTGGGAGTAAGCACACTTACATCTTGGAAACACTTTTGTTTTCCCAACAATTCAAACACAGTTTTTAAGTCAAACTTGAGCTATACCTAGGACAAGCTGGTGTTTCTTTTTCATAATAAGATATATTCATTTAATTTTGGGTGCACTACATCAAGTCAAAAGGCACAGGATTGGATTTTTGTTGGGGACCATCACGTTGCTGTCTGTACTGGAATGAAGCAGTGGGTTCTCGAGCTTAACAAGCTTCGGAAAGTGTGGTGACTAACGAGCTGAATAGGACTAATCTAAAATTATGATCATGAAATCAAATGAGTATGGACACATTCTGTACACTCTACAGTTCAGAAAATGCCTTTGAGGAGTCTTTCTCCCCCCCCCCCCCCCCCCCCCCCCCCCCTTCCTCCCGAAATATAGAGGTGATTGTAAATAAATTACGATTAAATGCTAGAAACACAAAGTACTCCAAAGATGTGACAAGCTCCTGTTCTCCTTCTCTTACTGTCCGGCATTTAGTTTTCCATTGTCCTGTACACAGAAAAGGGGCTTGATACCAGTGCAAAGTATGGGGACTTTTCCCCCATTGCCCCCGGCTGGTGCTCCAAGGCTCACCAATAGTGAGATTCATGCGTGTGCGACCGTTTCTTTCAATTCTGACGTTATATTTCTGAATTTCTAGAAGAATTCCTAATCTTATACTAGGCCTACTCTCCGTTTATTATATCAGTTACACATGTCCTATACACAAGCCAAGTTTTTCTGCGCGCGCGCGGCACACACACACACACAACTGACTGTTACTATGAGTGGCTATAGACAAGCTGAGTGCAACTGTATGTCATTTACTCCCCTTCCAGTGTGTGTGTATGGGCCTGCGTGTGCATAAACAAACCAGCACTGTCTATTGCAATGTTGACTGCAGAAAGCTGGCAGTTCAGGAAAGACAATAACATGATGTTTGCACATGCAGGATTTGAATCAAGAAGATGGCAGAGAATTCTGGACCGTAACAGGAGCTTTGCAGGCACAGTAGAGCAATCTTTGGCCTAATGATTTGAGAGGAGTTTGTGGAGGTGTGCATAAACACAAGTTGGTTTGATTAAGAGCTACACATCTAATCCTGTAGCAGTTGATAGTGATTTGAGAGGGCAGTGCAGGACTTACAGACCTTATGAAGGAGCAAAATAAATAAATAAATGCATAATAATTTTTTTTAATTAAAATTTTAAAAAATTAAAAGAAATGAATAGCAAGAAGCATGGAAATGACTGTAGAATAGACTCACACATGAAAGCCTATGGGAAGATGATAATATTGAGGCCAGTGGCACTTGTGACAGATTTAGTTACGTGTGTGTGTGTGGGGGGGGGGGGGGGGGGGGGGGGTCGATTCTTGGCTGGCGCTCCGAGGTTTACCAATGGTGAGATAAAAAGTTTTTGAACAAGCCACCGTTTTTGCCCACCATGAAGTAGCTGCATTCCGACTTCGGGGATGTATGCTGGGTATAATTCGTGCTACCCTAACTCACCGAACGCCCACATGAATTACCCGAGCTTCAACGTGCACATTAAAATGTTGATCTTCCGCCTGTGTACACACTCGAAGGGAATGAAGGCACTAGCAGGTCTACATTTGAAGTTGACTTGGGAGATGGTAAATTTCCCACCCTTAATTCACCAGATGTTGCGGAGATTCGAACACACGACTGTATGGACCCATGGGATTGAAGTTGCTCGCCCGCGAAACCACTCAGCAATATCGTCTGTCTATCCCATAGTCTAGGGAACATTTGGGGAACCACTGAAGATTTCCCAAGCAGCTTCCTCCACTCTGTGGGGCATTCAGCTTTCTGTAGTACTACAGGGGGGGGGGGGGGGGGGGGGGGGGGGGGGGGGTGGGGGGGGGGGAGAAGCAAATGAAAAATAATGATGTGCTTTCCATATTCAAGAGTTGTGTCAGTATTTTATTGCACACACACACACACACACTTACCAACATGTCCAGTTATTTAATATTTGCTACACAGCCCAGTCGGTATCTTCCTGTGATTGATCATCTTGTTTTAAAGCTTATCATTTAAATGAATGTTCTGTAAACCTCTCTTAATGCCCTGTGTTTTTTACCCCATACTTTGTGCTAATATCTACGTTCCCAAAGTCCAAACTTTTTGGCTAGTTATAGTACCTATTGTTAGTTTTCAGAGTTTTTCTTGTTCTATTTGTTATCCAAGACTGGTTGAAGATTTAGAAACATGTTCTTGCTTATTCCCCTAAAGGTTTTTTGGGGGTTTTTTGTTGTTGTTTTTTGTTGTTGTTGTTGTTTTTTTTGGGTTTTTTTTTGGGGGGGGGGGGGGGGTTCTTGGTTTTTTTTTAGCAAGGCCCTAAGTTTTGTATAACTGTTTGTTGATTAGGCTATTTACTGGCACACACACACACACACACACACACACACACACACACACACACAACACACACACACACACACACACACACGCAAGAACCCTCACACATACTTGCATGTTCACAACGCAAACAAGCAAGCGCGCGCACACACACACTCACCACACACCTACAGGAACACACATACATAACTCAATTTCTGTGATATATTAACTTACACGTACACACGCGCACGCACGCACACACACACACACACACACACACACACACACACACACACACACACACACACCACAACACACACACACATACACACACACAACGCATACAATTCACTCATACAACTACACTACATCACACACACACACACACACACACACACAACACACACAACACACACACACACTTACACACACAAACACATACACACAGCATGCACGCACCACATACACACACGCACACACTCGTACATGCACACGCATACATCACGGACGTATACACACTCTCATACACACACTCAACATGCACGCAACACACACACAAAACACACAAACACCACACACACACACCACACACACACACACACACACACACACACACACACAACAAAAATCGTCTGATATCACTTTTTGGTGGAAGGACGTTAAACTGAAGAACTAACTATGTCCAGTTATTCTAGAAAACAAAGAGTTTCCATCTAGTGTAGAAAAGGCTGAGGCGTTTGCCACGATGTTTTCAAATACCATGCGTAAGGAGGGTTTATCAGCTAAACATAGAGCATTCAGAAGTGAAGAAGAAGTCAAAAATGAATATGTAGACCCAGTGCCTGATACCACTCTTTATATCAATGCTCCAATTACACTCCAGGAAGTAAAAGATGCTATTCTGTCACTTCCTAGTAAGAAAACATCCGTTGGAGCTGATGCGATTTCCAATGATGTGATCAAACATTTACCAGAAAATCTCATTATGCTACTTCATACACTTTTTAGTAAATGCTGGGTCCAGGGTGTCATTCCAGTACAATGGAAACAGTCCATTGTGGTACCAATCCACAAGCAAGGAAAGCCAAGACAGATAAAGCCAGTTACAGGCCCATAGCATTGGCCTCACATACTGGAAAGCTCATGGAGAGAGTTGTTCTTGGAAGGTTACTATACTATTGTCAGAAAAATAACATTATTGCAAACAACCAAGCAGGCTTTCAGCGAGGTAGATCTGCTATAGATAACCTAGTTAAACTTACAACACGCGTAAAACAACAATTTGCACGTAGAAAAAAATGTTCTTTGCAACTTTTTTGACATAAATAAAGCCTATGATCAAGTTTGGCATGCAAAATTATTCAGTAAGTTGAAGACAATTGGTCTTTCCGGTAACATTTATCATTACATCAAGAGCTTTCTTAGCAATAGATCTATTCAAGTAAAGGTAGGAAATAACTATTCAGATCCTAGAAATCTTGATATGGGCTTACCACAAGGCTCCTTTATAGCACCAGTTGTATTAAATATCCTGTTACATGATCTTCCCAAACATTTGTCTCAGAACGTTGTCCTAGTACAATATGCAGACAACATATGCATGTGGATGAATGTTACCATGAAACAAAACACATCAAAAAGGTCTTTAAATCATATTAAAAAACTGTACCAAAAAGACCATGATAATTTAAATAAGTACATAATTGAAAATGGCCTAAAATTATCCACAGAAAAAACCGCATATGATGCTTTTTAACAAAGGTGGCAATCCCGACAACTTACCTGTGTTTAAAATTGAAAACGAGATAATTGAATATAAGCACTTAGTAAAGTTTTTAGTTGTTTTTCTTTCCTCAAAGTTAACTTGGAATGCCCATATTGAATATGTCTTAACTAAAGGAAGAAAATGTTTAAATCTGCTCAAAATTGTACGAAAGCAGTATTGGGGACAAGACATGACAATTCTGAAACATCTGTCTACCTCTCTAATTAGATCCAAATTATCCTATGGACAATAAGTTTATTTTAGTGCACCTAAATACTTATTAAAGAAGCTTCAAAGTGTAGACTGTAAGGCATACAGACTTGCTCTATGTGTGCCATTTCATGCCTCGGGACTTGATACATATAAAGAAATTGGAATGTTACCTCTTGATGAGTACCGACAACTTTTATGTGCCAAATATATTCTAAGAAGCTCAACACCTGATAACTTTGCTTCAGACGAAATAAAAATGAGGTCTGAAACAGATTTTCCCAAAAGAGCCCGACACATAAACTCTTAAATGACAAGAAGTACCTACACATCAGATCTTTACCAGAGTTATGAAATTTTCAAATCTGATGTAGACTCACAAAGAGCAGTTTCAGTCTGTCCTGTTTGGGAAATGAAGCAAGCACACTTTGATGTAGATTACATCAACATGAAAAAGAATGAGAATCCAAATATCATGGCAGTTAATGATCATTTACATATACAACATATTACTCTCATTGTCTTAAAATGTATACAGATGGCTCACTTTTAGACAATCATCAAGCAGGTTCAGCATTCGTCATACCAGCACTAAAAGTAGAAATGTCGTATTATGTTGGTAAAAGTCGATGTTTTTACAGCTGAACTGATCTCTATTCTCATGGCTTTGAATTTCATTTTAGATCATCCATACTGTTTCTTTCACATATTACTTTGTGTGGATTCAAAATCAGTTTTATATGCCTTAAAGTCTATAACTTATAAGCTATCTACTAAACTTATACTAAATATCAAATACTTCATAAATCTTCTGCGTTTAAGAGGAATTCATGTTTCCTTTTGCTGGATTCCCTCAATAGGATTATTTTCTAATGAGTGGGCTGATCGGGCTGCGAAGAAAGGTGCACGTAATGAAAAGGGGTCTATAGTACTGCATGTCCATCTATCCATTGCAGAAGGTTATCAGTTGTTAGAAGAAGCTTCCTTAAACAAATTCATAGAAAAGCATCGGCAAATCAAGCGGCTTTCACATTCAACTCAGAGTGGGAAGAGCGTAATTGAATACATTGATCACTTACAGATTCATACAAATGCTGTCAAAGAAAGACAACTCAAGGCATTCTTTTTTCAGGATAAGATTAAATGCATTCACAACAAAATTCAGCAAGGATGTTAAATGCTTATGTGGTGAATATATTTCAAATACCCATATCATACTTGAATGTGAGAATTTAAAACCTTATCTCCCTGCCTTTTCTGAGAATACCATTGAGGAAGTTTTGAACAATGTAAAGCTAACGTTTGACATTGCTAAAGGTTTATTGTTAAGTCCTATAGGGCACTTATCGTAGTTGTAGTTCTCTTCGAATTTCATTTTTTTGAAAAATGTTGTTCTTGATCTGTTTATGTTAAGAATACTATTTGTGTATTTCTCTTGTTATTACTCTTTATTACACACACACACACACGCACGCACGCGCGCGCGCGCGCGCCCGCATGCACGCACCACACAGAAGAGATCTATCTATCTATCCATCCATCTCTTTCATTCAGTCTCCTATTTTAGGGTCGTCTGGTATCACTTAAAGTGGAAAGACGTTAAAATTGAAGACTTACTTACACACACACACACACACACACACACACACACATGACCTACATAAAAGAGCTATCAAACTAATCCGACTGAGTCCTAATACATTGACCACCAACAACTACAAAGAATTAGATATTCTTCTACTCAAAGACAGTCTGCATTTCAACAAGTGTCTATGTATGTACAATATATTTTTAAACGGAAAAGCCCCAAGGAAAATTGTGAAAAATTTT
>CM054146.1:5170754-5238254 GCA_028751875.1 Rapana venosa
ACTGACTGCGAATCGACACATAATAGAAGTTGAAGTACTGAAACTAGAGCGTGTATCTGTCTGTCTGTCTTAGTGTCTGTCTGTCTGTCTGTCTGTGCCAGTGCTGGCCTTTTTGAGTGTGTGGATTCATGTGTAGATAAATGTCACTGATATCATTATTCATGAATACTCTTTGTAAGAATAGGAAAAGATCGGGTCGGCCCGCTATTGCGCGGGCCCGATATTGCGGGGGCCCGCTATTGCGCAACGGTGTAGACGCAGCCTGGGGAATACTGTACTGACAATAATATGCGATGCAGCCTAAGGTATAGGGCCGCCTAAGGTGTAGTAAACGTTGCAGCCTACGTACGATGCAGTAAGGCTGCAACGTATATTATACCTTAGGGGACACTGTCGTTTTATACTTTAGGCTGCTAATCTTCATGGCAAAGACAATGCATATTTTTAAACAATAAAGGGAAATAAAGAGGTGTCACAGTTTTTTTATTCTACAAAATCACTTTTGCAATCCCTAAATCAAACTGCCCTTTTGCTTCCCACCGAACTCAGACCCACGGGATTTTTAATTGACAGGCGAACGTCTAACTCATCCTGCCACCTTCCTCCTTGCATCACCTTGGCAACTTTTCCGCTTCTTCTTCGTTCGCGCAATAGCGGGCCCCCGCAATAGCGGGCCCACCCCAAAAGATCTACCTGATACTGTGATATCGATTTGTGCTGTTTCATGTGACATCAATATGTGTTGTATGTTGGAGCTGTGCTCATATTTATAACCCACATGGATTTCTCATGTGTTTGAGATACTTAAGAATTTGTATTGCATGATGTTCACCTTGCTAAACTTAATACCTTTTAACTAAGTAAGTTTTGATACTTTTGAACTTTCACCACAAGCTGAACAATAAGTTTAATAACCTTATAAATACTTTGGCAGTGTACTAATTCGTGTGTTCTTTACAAGTTAGGCTACTAGATTTCATTGTCTAATTTGCAGGTTTTTTGTTTTGTTTTGTTTAACATGATTTTGTTTTGTTTGTTTTTGGTTTGGATTGTGTGACAGACTCTGTGTTCTTTTAGTTGGTTGTTTTGATTTAAGGTCTTTTCATTGTTACACAGTGATATTAGGCAAAGAAAGGCAGACAGGGAGAAATCAAAAAGAATTTAAACAGATCATGCTTGTGTGTGACTAACAGTATCTGCTTTGTTAGTTGTAGTGTGTTGTGTGTGTGTTGTGTGTGTGTGTGTGTGTGTGTGTTCTTTTCAAGCTGTTAGATATTCATGAACTAACTTCCAGGTTTTTTTTTGGTTATGTATTTAAACATGATTTTATTTGCTTTGGGTTGATTTGTGTTATGTTGTGTGACCCCCCCCCCCAAAAAAAAAAAAGAAAAAAAAAAAAAAGGGCAAGATGAGGGGGAAAGGGGGAGAGGAAACAGGCAGGGCCGATGTGAGTTGTAACATGTCTGACACATCATGACAATCCAGTAATAAATAACTGGAACTGACAGAAAGGAGTTTTTCTTGTGTCTGCTACAATGGTGTCATAAATTAAAAAAAAAAGCGCTGGGGTACACATGCAATGTATGGTCACATGGGAAGCATTGACAATCTGCAATGGATTTAAGATGTTCTATTTATTTATTTATTTATTTATACCACTTTAAGTCACGAGATTTCTCTGCGTGAAATTCGGGCTGCTCTCCCCGGGGAGAGCATGTCGCCACAAGAGCAGCGCCACCCCATTTTTTTTTTTTTTTTTTTTTTTTGGTCTGCAACTGTATTTCTTTCCCTATCAGAGTGGCTTTTTTCTAAGAATTTTGCCAGGGACAACTCTCTTGTTGCCGTGGGTTCTTTTTCGTGCGCTGCATAATTTTCTGTAACACACGGGACCTCGGTTTATCGTCTCATCCGAAAGACTAGCGCCCAGACCACCACTCATGGTCTAATGGATGGGGGAAAAGTTTCGGGCCCAGACGGGATACGAACCCGGACTTTTCGCTTTCTAGACAGGCGCGTTACCTCTAGACCACTGGGTTATGTATAGCCACATGTTGGTCATTTGGCCTGCAATAAATGTAAGATGTTCTGGGTTATGTATAGCTATATGTTGATCATTTAGTTGGCAATAAATGTAAGATATTTTGGGTTATGTATAGCCACATGTTGACCAATCAGTCTGCAATAATCTTTGATGATCTTTGATGAAAAGCTAGAGTAATGATGTGGCCTGACAGCAAGGCAAACAGAGTGCTCAGTCACTGTGTCCTGGTATTGTTGTTGTTGTTGTTCTTCTTCTTCAACTCCTGGTGTCTGTCATGTACTGTTGTCTGTCATGTACTGTTGTCTGTCATGTACTGTTGTCTGTCATGTACTGTTGTCTGTCATGTACTGTTGTCTGTCGTGTACTGTTGTCTGTCATGTACTGTTGTCTGTCATGTACTGTTGTCTGTCATGTACTGTTGTCTGTCATGTCCTGTTGTCTGTCATGTACTGTTGTCTGTCATGTCCTGTTGTCTGTCATGTCCTGGTGTCTGTCATGTCCTGGTGTCTGTCATGTCCTGGTGTCTGTCATGTACTGGTGTCTGTCATGTACTGGTGTCTGTCATGTACTGGTGTCTGTCATGTACTGTTGTCTGTCATGTACTGCTGTCTGTCATGTACTGTTGTCTGTCATGTACTGCTGTGTCATGTACTGGTGTCTGTCATGTACTGTTGTGTCATGTACTGGTGTCTGTCATGTACTGTTGTCTGTCATGTCCTGGTGTCTGTCATGTAAGTGAAAATGCATTGTGTTGCCGTTAAGCACCTGGCAAGTCAGACCCAGTGCATCCAAACTTCAGCGTTTGTTTGGGAAGTTCCAAAAATTTAATGTAAAAAACAAGAACGATTTGAATAAAGTTGTGAACGTGTGTGGAAAGATTGTTGGAGAAAAGCAAAAGACACTAAATTCATTGTATGAAAATCAGATGAGTATAAAAGCTAAAGGCATTTCCACTGACGAAACCCATGTGCTTTCACAACACTATGCATTGCTTCCATCTGGTCGAAGATTCTGAATGCCAAAATCAAAAACAAACAGAACCAAGAAAAGTTTTATTAGCAAGACAATTCAGCTTTTAACCCTTTAGTCCCCGATCCGGCCGCAGCCGACAGTAACGGAGGTTGCCGCTAGATTCCAATACGACCGCAACCGACAGTTGGTGCTGCCCACGTGGGCAGTACTTTTCCATCACACACAGATCCCGTGGTTTTCACACTGTGTGTCTGAAAATTGGTGGGGCGATGCAGGGAGGGTGTCAGACGGTGCCAGTGATAAATTTAGACCACTAACATGCGTGTAGTGGGGAGGGAAGGAAGAAATAACAGTCAGCGACCGGAACGCTTTTCAATGGTGCAGCGTGGCGAAAAAAAATCGCGTTTTCTTTAGTAGCACACGATTCATCTGATTAGCGAGACGATAAATTGAATGTTATTGTCTTGGAAGTAGAAACATTTGAATGAGAATTGTTAAGTGAGTCCGATATTAAACGCTTACGAGGAAGAGGAAGAAGGAAATGCTTCAGTTAGGGAGAAGAGTGAGCCTGAAAATAATGTGCTACAGGGCACATTCCTGACCTGAGCTACACACACGACTGTGGAGAAATTTGACCTCCTGGCCAGTCCGCGGCATAGACGCCTGAAAACGATGCCTTTTGACTGTTTTCTCATTATTACCACACTTTTGCTTTGAAACTGCAATGGCAGAAACGAACAGATATGCTGATAATGAAAATAGCAAGAAGGAAAAGAAAATAGGTCTCCCATCTGCCAAGGTCCGACAGGTGAGAGCAATGGGTACACCCCCCCCACCCCCCCCCCCCCACACACACATACATCCATAATTTGTGCTTTTTGTGATGTGACGTGACCCTGTGCCACCACTACGACTACTTTAGAGACTACCAACATTAAAATTTTGTAGGGTTACAGAAATTCTGTGTTGTTTCGAATTTGTCACACCTGTGCTGTGACACTGGTGACAGTGTGACAGTCATGTACAATAATACACTTCTGTACACTTAACAAACATGTGGTAGCACATGCAGATATGAAGTACAGTATAAAGGTCACATGTTGATTGAATATGACTTGTTTTCAAAAGAAAAAATAGTTAAACAAAACTTCTGTCTCCTCAAGACATACCATAAAACAACAGGTGCTATGGGGACATTGTGTGACACATCCTTGAAGTACTATTGCACATAACCATTGGTAAACACATCAGCTGGGTATCACTTCCTTATTCGACACTAACATGCTTGAACTATTGTCAAATCCATGCAGGACTTGTTGTTTTATCATGTATACCATATTTTTACCTGTGTTTGGTGACAAATAAGGTGACAATGACAAGACATCTGGTGACCAGACACATAAACTTGCGCCTAAATGCAAGTACAAAGACATACCTAGCTTGTGACAAAATTTCAGCTTGATAACTTGTCATGCACACACACAATTGTCTTAGGAGTAAAGTAAGTCAGATGGAGGTAGAAAACCTTCAAAGAATTCAAAATCTACAGGCAGTTTAGCTCCGTAGAATCCAACAACAAGAGGGTTAAACCACTGTTGAACTTTTTTAAGGGGTTTTAAATATCAATTCATCAAATAACAGTGTGTGCATGAACATTGGGGACGGGATAGCTCATTGGTTGGAGCACTCGCTTTCCCCCAGCCAAGTTAAGCAGCGTCGAGCATGGTTACCAGTTGGATGGGTGACCGATTGCGCGCCTTGGCTTCAGTACAGTTCCCCCAGTTCACCCAGCTGTAAATGGGTACCTGCCCTTTTTAGGGTCAGGAAAGGTAAAGCAGTGAGGGAGAGGAGATGGGCGCCGCCCTCAATATGCTGGCCCTAGAGAAGTGAGGTCTCTGACGCCTCGCTCCCCTACGACCTTATAGGTTATGGGACTCCTTTACCTCCTTTACTGCATGAACATGCCTCTGAGAGAGAGAGAGAGAGAGTGAGAGTGTGTGTGTGTGCATGCGTGTGTGTGTGTGCACAGTTTTATATAAAGTACCAGGCACACACACACACACACATATAGGCATACATATAGGCATACACATGTGCGCGTGCACACACACACACACACACACACACTCACACACACTCGCGCACTCACGCTCACACATACATAAACACACGCACTCACACTCGCAAGCAGGCAGGCAGGCAGGCACGCACACACACACACTCACACGCTTGCACGTGCGCTCACTCGCGCACACACATATATAAGCACGCGCACGCACGCATGCGCATACACACACTGTCACTCACTCACACACACACACACACATGCGCGTGCACGCACGTGCGCACGCACACACACACTCATACACATAGACATACACACTCACACACGCGTGCATTGATGCTCACGTACTTACTATTTCACACACATTCTCTCTCTCTATATATATATCTCTCTTTCTCTCTCTCTCTCTCTCTCTCTCTCTCTCTCTCTCTCTCTCTCTCTCTCTCTCTCTGTCACACACACACACACACACAAACACACACACACACACACGCACGCACGCACGCACACATAGTCATACACACACTCTCACTCACACGCACCTTCACACACTCACACATATATAATAATAATAATAATATATGGAATTTATATAGCGCTGAATCTTGTAAAAAAACAAACAATTCAAAGCGCTTGCACTCAATCATTTACAGGCATGCAACTCTCCTTAAACATAATGAACAACAGATTTCAAAACCATGCGCGCGCACGTATGCACGCACGCACGCAAACACGCACACACACACACACACACACTCGGAACAACACTTAGAAGGTGAAAGATGCTGTTGAAAATTAGGGACAGATATTTGGGGGGAAAGTCTCAGGTAGGAAATAAGTGTGTTTTGAGGCTGGATTTGAAGGTATCAAGTGAAGGCTTTTGTCGAAGTGAAAGAGGGAGGTCATTCCAGGTGGATGGACCAGAAACAGAGAAGGAGCTACGGCCTACAGTGGTTTGTTTGAATCTGGGTGTTCAAAAGCACAAAGTATCTGCGGCTGAACGAAGGGAATGGGATGGAGTGTACAGATGAAGACAGTTACAGAGATAAGGGGGTGCAGATTTGTGGAGACATTTGAAACAGAGGGTATTGATTTTATACTCCAGTCTTTGTGAGACAGGCAGCCAGTGAAGAGATCGCAGAAGAGGAGTGATGTGTTCAGAATTTTTCTTTCTTAGGACCAGTCGAGCTGCAGAGTTTTGTATGCGTTGAAGAGAGTGGATAGATGATGCTGGTAGGCCAGCCAAAAGAGAATTACAGTAGTCTAAACGTGAAAGAATGAGAGATGTGACAAGCTTGGAAGTTGCATCAGTGGACAGATACTTGCGAATCGCGCTTATGCGGCGTAATTGATAGTAGCAAGACTGGCAGGTCTGGGTGATGAATTTTTTTATAGAGAGTGTGTTGTCAAGAACTACTCCTAAATACTTCACAGAGTTGGACAAAGGAACTGACGTATTGCCGAATTCTATTGAAGTTTTTGCGATAGAGGAAAGTTTATGTTGGGTCCCTATGAGCATGGCTTCGGTTTTATCGGCAGGATTAAGTTGTAACTTGTTCTGAGTCATCCAGTTTTGAATGTCTTGAAGGCAGTAGGACATATTTGTCAGGAGGGAAGGCAAGTTTTCAACAGTATCACTGCACTGAAGCTGAGTATCATCGGCATAGAAATGATGATCAATATGGTGGTTGTTTATTATATGTGAGAGTGGAGCAGTGTAGAGAGTAAAGAGAACAGGGCCCAGGACTGATCCCTGCGGGACTCCACATTCCATTTTGACAGGTTTTGATTGAATTTTGTTTACAATAACTTTCTGGAACCTGTCTGTGAGGTATGAAGTAAACCAGGTGAGGGCTGTGCCGTTAATACCAAACGTATTTTGGAGGCAAGAAAGAAGAATTGAGTGATCTATGGTATCAAAGGCTGCAGATAAGTCAAGAAGAGTGAGGAGGGAGATTTTTCCTGCATCAGAAGCAAGTAGAAGTGTATCTAAAGTGTGGACTAGGGTGGTTTCGGTGCTGTGGTTGGGGCGATAGGCAGATTGAAAAGTGGGAAGATCATTGGAATGAAGGTGACTGTTGAGCTGTTTGAGAACGACTTTTTCTAGTACTTTAGAGACAAAGGGTAAGTTTGAGACAGGCCTATAATTCTTCAGAATGTTGGGATCGAGGTCGTGCTTTTTCAGTAGAGGTGTGACTATTGCTGTACAAACTCACGTACATGCACACACACACTCATACACACACACACGCATACTCATACACGTACATACATACATTTCACACACACGCATGCACACATTCACACATGCAGTCCCCGACCTTCTTTCCCATACTCACTCACACACACACTCACGTCTGATATCACTATTCAGTGGAAGGACGTTAAACTGAAGAACTAACTACCAGGCAAAATAATTAATCCAGCTGTGATGGGTGAAAGGGAAACGAGAGTGTTGAAACTTAAAAAAAATTTTTTTTGGGGGGTCATGTTTTTCATTTTAATGTCAAGTTTCTTGTGATGTTTGTATTGATTGTGCTGATGATGTGTTTTGTGAGATGCGTTTGAACGATTGTTGTGTTGTGGTTTCACTTCATTACTCTTAACCTTTACTGGTGTGTGCATGTGCGTGCATGCATGTGTGTGTGTTTGTGTGGTTGCGTGTGTGTGTGTGTGTGTGTGTGTGTGTGTGACATAGAGTGTTGTTGGCTGTTAGAATATTGTGTTATGTCTTAATCTGTATTGTTTAATAGTGCATGCTGTGTAATTGTAATTTTAAAATGCCACTCATAATTTCTCTAGTTGAGACATTAAAATATTCTTGAGTCTTGAGTCTTGAATCTGTCTGTCTGTCTGTCTGTCTGTGGCAATAATGGTATTGTGTGTTACACACAGCCAGGTGTGCATTCATGCAATATTGTTTACTCATAGTATGTGTATGTGTGTGTGCGTTCAATTTCATTGTAAGTCTCGTCACAAATCGTGGTATTAGTTGAAAGGAAAACAAATGGGGGGAGGGGGGCTCTGAATCAGTATGGGGGTGGCCGCACACAATGTTGAATACCAGTGGACAAGTGAATGGAAATGACTTGACTTACTTGACTTATGCCTCTTGGTTCCTTGGGGAACATAGCGCTGCAACAACACCCCTCCAACGAACTCGGCTTTGGGAGATCCTCTTCAGCTTGGCCCATGTCATGAATGGAAATGAAGTGAATGGAAATAAATGAAGTGAATGGATATGAAGTGAATGGAAATGAAGTGAATGGATATGAAGTGAATGGATATGAAGTGAATGGATATGAAATGAATGGAAATCATGTAAATGGAAATTATGTAAATGGAAATCATGTGAATGGAAATCATGTAAATGGAAATCAAGTGAATGGAAATAATGTAAATGGAAATCAAGTAAATGGAGCAAGTTCAATTGAATAGAAATCAGCTTACTGACCTACAGTGAAAGCTAGAATTTGCAACTCTTGAATGATTCTTAAATTATACAAACAACCCCCCCCCCCCCCCCCCCCCCCCCCCCCCCCCCCCCCCCCCCCCCCCCCACCCCCCACCCTACCGCATTTCTAACGGCTAGGTACAAGATCTACAAAAATTAACAATAAAAACCATATTTTTAACAATAATCAACAAAAGCGGTGTGTGTGTGTGTGTTCATTTTATTATTTTATTCTTTTATTTGGAGGATAATGTAATAACCACATGTGTGCTTTAAAACTTTTTTTTTCTTGTACATGTATCCATACCGGTGTATGCGGTTTTTAAAAATTTTGTCACTGGTTTATGTGTGTGTGTGAGTGTGTGTTCCTCATACATGATGATAATATATATGTGTGCAGCATATGCTGCATGCACGCACGCGCACACACACACACACATATATAAAGGGGGGGGGGGAACGGGATAGCCTAGTGGTCAGAACATTGCGCTCGCAATCTGACGACCTGGGTTCGATTCCCGTTCAAGGGGATATTTTCACCTGGAGTTAACATCAGTGCAGACTCCGCTCTCCCCAAAAGTCCTTCGGATGAGACTATAAACCGAGGCCCCGTGTTCGAACGCATGCAGAACATCTTGCGCACACGTTAAATCCTGTTCTGCTTTTCGTAAGAGTAGGCCATTGTGTGCCGGTGGGAACAGATGACAGAATTTACAAAACCACATACACATGGGGACTGGATGTAAAAAAGCACACAGGTGCTTATTCCATTATCATCAATATAAAAGAATAAAATTAAAATTAAAAAAAAAATTATAATATCTTCTGTCTCTCCTCTCTGTGTTCCCTTATTGGGTGGGGGAGTGCAGCACCAGGTTTTCTCCCGTGTTTGTATCTCTGCAGGAGGTCTGCCCGCTGACCGCAGCCAACACATTCTGACTTCAGAGGAGCTTATTTTTGTACACTATGCATGCTGGGTATCACTGAATGCTGACACGAATTACAGGATCTTCAATGTGCAGATTTCATGTAGACAATACATCCGCAAAGTCGGAATGGAGCAATCTTATTGGTGGGTAAAAATGGTTGCATGCCAAGGAACAAATTCTCCCCCCCCCCCAAAAAAAAAAAAAATACCCCAACAAAAAAACAAAAGAAAACCCAAACCAACAATCCAAAATGTAGACAATACAAAGCAATGTAATAACATGCAATGTCATATGGTACAATATACAACACAACACAACACAATGTGTGCGTGACTATTACTGTTAACTGATTGTGTTACCTGTATGTTGGTGCCTGTTGCACAGGTGTTGGACATCAACACCTTGAAGGTGGAACGTGTCACCGACCAGGCCAAAGGTCAGGAGCTCCAGTTCACCGTCGGAGAGCCCGTCGCTCCGTTTGGGTCCAAGCTGGAGATTGTCCTGCCCTCTACCCAGGGGAAACAGTGAGTTGACCGCGGGCAAATGGAGACCTCTGACTGTTAGTTTGTTGGCTGTGCATTGCCTCCGCTATTTTTATTCTATTTATTTATTTTTTATCTATTCTTTTATATCGAGGATAATGGAATAAGCACTTATGTGCTTTTTTACATCCAGTCCCCGTGTGTATGCGGTTTTGTAAATTTTGTCATCCATTCCCACCGGCACACGATGGCCTACTCTTACGAAAAGCGGAACAGGATTTAACGTGTGCGCAAGATGTTCTGCGTGCGTTCGCACACGGGGCCTCGGTTTATAGTCTCATTCGAAGGACTCTTGGGGAGAGTGGAGTCGGCACTGATGTTAACTCCAGAGGAAAATATCCCCTTGAATGGGAATCGAACCCGGGTCGTCAGATTGCGAGCGCAATGTTCTAACCACTTGGCTATCCCGTCCCCCCTAGGAAAGGGCATTGATATATATATATATATAGAGAGAGAGATAGATAGATATATATTTTTTTATCTGGTTCCCTGGCTAGAGCTCAGAGGTTCACCAATGGTGAGATGTTGCGTTTGTGACCGTTTTTGCCCACCATGAAGGTAGCCGCATTCCGACTTTGGGGATGTACGCTGGGTATGTTTGTGTTTCTGTAACCACCCACAGAATGCTGATCATATGAATTATGGGATTTTTAACGTGTGTTGTTGTTGTTGTTGTCTTCGATGTTACGTGTGGTCTAACGTTTTAATGTGTGTGTTTGATCTTCTGCATGTGTACATACATGAAAGAAACCATGGCGTGGCAGGTCTGCTCTTGAAGTTGACCTGGGAGATTGTAAAACTCCCCACCCTGAATTCACCAGATGCTTCCAAGATTCGAACCCACAGCTTCATGACCCATGGGATTGAAGTCGAACAATCTTAACCACTCAGTTATGGCATTCTTCTGGCTTGACAGGCGCCAGTCCATGTTGTTGTGTGTATTGTTTTGTATTTTATTGCCATTTTTTTGTATTGTGTTGTGTTGTATTGTATACCACTTTCAGTCACTGCAGATTTCTCTGTGTGCAATTTGGACTGTTCTCCACAGGGAGAGCACATCACCACAGGAGCAGTGCCACTTTTTTTTTGGAAAAACCTTAAAAAAACCAAACTATTTTCAACCCCAAAAGTCCTCTCCACATGTGTGTTTGTTTCCCTATCCCTATGAGAGTATTAGTGGGTTTTTAAAAAAGAAATTTTGCCGGTGACAGCTCTTTTGTTGCGGTGGGTTCTTTTACATGCACTGAATGCACACACAGCCTCACTTTATTGTCACGGCCAAGAGTGGTGCTCAGACTGCTTCTGAAAGTGTAGTGGATGGTAGGGGGGGGGGGGGTGGGTGGGGGTGGGGGGGAGTTGGAGCACAAACAGGGATTGAATCTTACACTTGCTCCCATGGGGATGCGGGGAACCTATCAGTATACATAGCATCCTCACCTTCTGGAAATTTTGTCCTAGGGATTCCCTCTTTTCTATCCCTCTCTTTGTTTTGGCTTTGTCCCCTTTCTTCCTATCACCTCCTTCTTGTCTATTATCTGCCTTCTTGGTCCATTCCCCTGTCTTTCTATCCAGAAAGACATAAAATGTAACAGTTCTTTCCTATACTGAAGTTGGATGCGCTGGGCCTGACTTGTTAGTCGCTTAATGGCAGCACAATGCATTTTCACTCCTATGACAGACAACAGTAGTTGCTGTTTGAGTGTTCGAAGAAGAGGAAGAAAAAGAAGGAGAAAAAGAAGAAGGAGAAGAAGAAGAATCTGCACTTGTGGCTTTGTAGGTAGGTGTGTTACATGTCCACTCTCTGATGTTGTCTTCCTATCGTTTTTTCTGTCTGCCTTCTTCATCTCCCTCCTTGTACTGTTCCCTGTAGGACAGTCTTGGCCAGTCCAGATGTTTGTGTGACGTGCCCGTACCACTTTAGTTTGTGTTTTTTTCACTGAAGTCAGGAGCTCTTCATATGGTCGGATGGCGTTTTTAATTCTGGCCTTCACTTCTTCATTAGTGATGTGGTCTCTGTACGAGATAACAACGAGTTTGCGAAAGCACCTCATCTCCTTGAGTGGAACGAACTGCCACGGAAAGCAGAAGACTGTGGGGAGTGGAGGAAGCTGGTTGCAAAATCTTCCTTAGTGCCCCCATGGTCCAAGGGACTAGGGGCTAGATGAGGTGAGGTGAGGAGGTGAGGTGAGGTGGTGAGGTGAGTGGTGAGGTGAGGTGGTGAGGTGAGGAGGTGAGGTGAGGAGGGGGAGGTGAGGAGGTGAGGTGAGTGGTGAGTGAGGAGGTGAGGTGAGGAGGTGAGGTGAGGAGGTGAGGTGAGGTGAGGAGGTGAGGTGAGGTGAGGTGAGGTGTTACCTGTGGATCAGGGATCTGTACTGTTGCCTTGTTGCCGGGTGTGCGTGCGTACTGCAGGTGTGTGGTGATAGTGCAGTACGCCACCAGCCCCAGCTGTTCCGCTTTACAGTGGCTGCGACCAGAGCAGACTGCCGGCAAACGCCAGCCCTACTTCTTCAGCCAGTGCCAGGTGTTTTGGGGGGGAGGGGGGGGGTGGTTCGGTGGGGGGGGGGGGGGGGGGGGGGTGTTGTGTGTGTGTGGGGGGGGGTTCAGTGGGGGTGGGGATGTATGTGTTGTGGGTGTGTGTGTGTGTGTATGGGGGTTCGGTGTGGGTGTTGTGGGTTTTTGTGTGTGTGGGGGGTTGTGGGTTTTGTGTGTTGGGGGTTCGGTGGGGGTGTTTGTGGGTGTGTTCTGTGTGTGTGTGTGTATGGGGTGTGTGTTGTGTGTGTGTTCTGTGTGTGTGTGTGTATGGGGGTTCGGTGGGGGTGGGGGGTATGTGTTGTGTGTGTGTGGGGTGGGGGGGGTTCGGTGGGGGGGGGGGGGGTATGTGTTGTGTGTGTGTGTGTGTGGGGGGGGGTTCGGTGGGGTGGGGGGGTGTGTTGTGTATGTGTGTGTGTGTTAGGTGTGTGTGTGTGTGTGTGTGTGGAAAGTGACAGTAGTGTATAACTATGGAGTATGGCTGTAATGTGACAGAGGGCAGAGGTCAACAGCGGGACAGAGGTGGAAAGTGGCCCCATACCCAGCATTGTGGTACAAACCGCTTCCTGTGAAAAACTGCTTTGCCCAAAACATGAAAAAAACCAGCGCTTTGCCCAGCAATCTAGCTTCTTAGCAGTCAGCTGGACATGAACACTAATCTGAATTTGGTTTCAGCATTGTGGACCGGACTGGATGTAAAAAAAAAAAAAGCACATGAATGCTTAGTCCATTATCCTCAACATGAAAGAATAAATAAAAATGAAAATATTCAATACATATACATCAGAAGCAGACAACACTACAGCAAGGGGAACAGGCATCATGCTCCAGCTGATTGTTTGCTGTCTGAGCGTTCAACAAAGAAGCAGAAGAAGGAGAAGGAGAAGAAGAAGCAGCAGCAGCTTCACAGCAGAAAACACACAGTCAACGTTGGAGCCCTGCCAAGGACAGCACAGAAGACTTGTATGTAGTTGGACAGCGTCATACTGAAGGCTGCAGCCCAGGCAGACAGACAGACAGACAGACAGACCAGCATTGTCACACTTCAGCATTCTGTGCCTTCCTCTGCTGCCACAGGCACTGTCTGTCATTGCCGTGTGGGACTGGCCAGCCACACCCGACACTGTACCAGAGTTAAACACCTAGAGCGCATCTCCATGGTCTAGAGGTAACGAATGGATGGTGGTCTAGAGGTAACGCGCCTGTCTAGAATGCGAAAAGTCCGGGTCGGAAGTGTGCGGTGGTTCAAATCCCGTTTGGGCCCGAAGCTTTTTCCCCATCCATTAGACCATGAGTGGTGGTCTGGGCGCTAGTCTTTCGGATGAGACGATAAACCGAGGTCCCGTGTGTTACACAAGATTATTCAGCGCACCTAAAAAAGAACCCACGGGAACAAGAGAGTTGTCCCTGGCAAAATTCTTAGAAAAAAGCCACTCTGATAGGGAAACAAAATACAGTTGCAGACCAAAAAAGAAAAAGAAAAAAAAAAGGGTGGCGCTGCTCTTGTGGCGACGCGCTCTCCCCAGGGAGAGCAGCCCAAATTTCACGCAGAGAAATCTCGTGACTTAAAGTGGTATAAATGAAAATGAAATGAAATGAGACTGAAGGATGCCAAGATGCACCGCAGTATCAAAAGACCTGGTGATGCCTGTCCACTTAGGACTGCTCTCCACCTCTCTCTTCAAAAGGCGTTGGGGCACTTGACTGAATTAAAAATTTTTTTTTATATTAATTAATATTTTAAAAATTTTATTCTTTTATTTCGAGGATAATGGAAAAAGTACTCATGTGCTTTTTTTTTTTACATCCAGTCCCCATGTGTCTGCAGCTTTGTAATTTTTTTTTATCCATTCCCACTGGCACACAAGAACCTACTCTTCTGAAAAGTGGAATGGGTTTTGACATGTGTGCAAGATATTCTGCATGCGTTCACACAGGGCACCTCGGTTTATGGCCTCATTGGAAGGACTTTGGAGGGGAGCATTCTTCTGGCGCTGTGCCAGGGTCACGTTGAACCTGGCGGAGCCCAGGCTTTCACAGGCTGCTTGGGTCATGCTGGGCATGTTGATGCCATCCCTGCCACCGGTCATAACCAGCTGAATCTTCTTCAAAGGTTGAATGGGCCGTAAACGTGTGCATTAACGCTATCTGTACGTTAAGAGAGAAAATATCTCTTTCCCGGTACACATACACTGTGCGCATTTGTATACTACCCTAACCCAGTAGTGGGTAATATTGAAGAAAGGGTTAGTAGAGGGTTGGTTACCCTGTTGTGGGTTACCCTTAGGGAAAAGGTTAAGAAGGAAGGTGGTAGGAAGGTGTACATGTTCGCCTGTTTAACAAGTAAACAGTGAGGTCCTGAGTTTGATTCCCAGCCTTCCGCCGTAGGAATGGCCAGGGTCTTGTCAAAATGATGAACATCCCCACCTTCTGGAAATTCTGTGCTAGCAATTCCCTCTTTTCTATCCCTCTTTTTGTTTTTCTCCCTTGTTGCTTTTCTTCCTGTCACCTCCTTCTTGTCTATTTTCTCCCTTCTTGATCCATTCTCCTGCCTTTTTTTTCCCCCAGAAAAACGTGAAAACAATCAACAACAAAAAAGATAATTCTCTCCCAAGGTGAAGTCAGATGCGCTGGACCTGACTTGTCAGGTGCATGACGGCAATGCAACATATTTTCGCTCATACGACAAAACAACAATAGTTGCCGCAGCTGTCAGTTTCCCCCCACTTTCAGCTGCTCTCAGCTGCTGTCCATTCCATCCCAGCTGGTGCTGATTACAGCAGACACTGACCACACTTGGACTTGGTAAAAAGAAGGGGCTAGTTTTAGCACTGGGCCCTGGACCCGTGACTGAGCTATGCTGGATTTGTGTGCTGTGTTGCTGTGTGAGTGTTCGATGACAAAGGAGAAGAAGAAGATAAGGCCTGACTGTTGTGGTTGCAGGCTATCCATGCGCGCAGTCTGTACCCGTGTCAGGACACCCCGGGTGTGAAGTTTACCTACACAGCGCAGGTAAGGGGGTGGTGTGTGTGTGTATGTTTGTGTTGTGTGTGTATGTTTGTGTTGTGTGTGTATGTTTGTGTTGTGTGTGTACGTGTGTGCGTGCGCATGTGTGTGTGTATGTGTGTGTGCACACCTGTGTGTGTGTGTGTGTGTGTGTGTGTTTGTGTTGTGTGCGTGCGTGCATGCGTGTGTTGTGTGTGTGTGTGTATGTTGTGTGTGTGTGTGTGTATGTTGTGTGTGTGTTTGTTGTGTTTGTTTGTGTTTGTATGTTGTGTGTGTGTGGTTTTGTGGTGTTTGCTGAAGGTTTGTTTGTTGTTGTTGTTGTTGTGCGTGTTTTGTTTGTTTGGGGATGTTTCGCTGCATTGTCGTTCTGTGGCATACATATTCCACAGTTGTCATGCCACTCAGTGCCATCTTATCATCGAAGCTTTATCCAGGCTGGTCACCTTGTACCCTCAGGACTGTACTGGGAACTTGTCAATGTAAGGCTGCCATGAGGTAACTCACCAGAACGGTCCTTTGTTTCCTTTTTGGGTATACGTGTGTCAAAGTGAAGTCAAAGTAATATTGTTATTTCCAAATGGTGCATTGAATAATCAGTCTTCTTCTTCTTCCTTTTTTGTCATGTTTCTCCCAGGGGAGGTTTGACATTGATGACCTTCTCCATCTCTCTCTCCCTTGGCTTCCTCCTTATTTTGCCCCTTTCCTAAGCTCATCTGCAATACAGGAGCCGGGTCTTGCTATCGTGTGCTTCCTTATTTTTATAGGCATCATAAAAGAACCCCAAAAACTTTTGTCAATAATATTTCCCGAAATTTTATTATATTTCCCAATAAAAAATAAAATAGTTTTAAAATTTTTTTTTAAAAAGCAAGACACCTCAAAAAAAAAAAAATTTACATACTACCACACCGCACGCATGCACGCCCCCATACGCTGGCCACAAAACTGTGCAGCACACACCCCAAAGACAAAGCACACCACACTACACAACATACATCCGATGAAAAAAAAAAAAAACCCCCCCCCTCAAACAACAAACTGGATGCTGCGGTTGCGGGTTAAAGCCCCCAAAGGGAAATCCCCATTCTGATGAGGTGTGCAGCAAGGGCCTCAGAGTGCCACGAGGTCGTGTGTCTGCACCGCTTCGATCGCACGTCCCCTTCCCCAGCTACCTGCTGGCCATCGTCGGGGGGGGACATGAGGCAGGTGGGTGTGATGTTTGAGTTTTGGACCCGATTCTTTTCGCTAAATCGATAGTAAACAACCATTAGAAGAGCGCCAAAATTTAATGATCGTTCGTTAGCTTGATGTCGAATACCATATAACAGTAAAAGGTTTTTAAACCAAAAAATGAAAAATAATGCCCGTACAGTTTTTTCCCCTTGAATACAAACAATCTATGAAACACTACATCCCCTCCTTCCCTCGGATGAAAAATGGTTAAAATTTTGAACGGAGTAATCAATAATTTTCCCAATAACTTTGATGGATGATTTTAAAAAAACA
Organism: Rapana venosa; assembly: GCA_028751875.1. Lineage (NCBI taxonomy): Eukaryota > Metazoa > Mollusca > Gastropoda > Neogastropoda > Muricidae > Rapana > Rapana venosa. The sequence continues at coordinate 5,187,799 of CM054146.1, forward strand.
TTTAAATCTGAGTGTGATTTTCAAAATAAATTGTTCAACTTTTTAATTCATCAGTTTAACTTGTAACTCTTTCCCCCTTCTCCCCCCAAGATGGAGCAAAGTTAAAGTAACTTTAAATTATGTTAAAATGAATTTTGGGGCCCAAAAAAAATTTAAAATTGATACATGGAAAACCAATGAAATATTTTTTTTTTTTAAATCCGAGTGTTGTCCCCGGAGATAAAATGAAAGTTTGAAAGAATGAACAGTTCAACAGGAACTCTTGTTTCTAACAGTACTGATGAGTAACTAAAATAATGAATGCATTAAAATTTCTAATAAATTCTATTTTCACTTATTTTTGTAACTAACATTGCACAGAAAAAAACATCAAAATTTCTTGGGTAGTTGGAAAAGGCGAGGGATTTCGGGTTCAGTCCAAGTATGAGTTTGTGTGGTAGCTGGGTTGGTGTGTGCATGGGGCGTCTGGGGGTGCAGTGTTCCAGCTTATTTTCACCCAAACCAGAAGTGGATCTTGGGTTCAGTAGTAAAGGGCTTTGTGGGACTTCTTGTAAAACTGCTGTTTTGGTGACAGTCTGTGCCTCTCGGGCTTAACCATTGATCTTTCTTGCAAATGACCAAAAGGGGGGTGGTGGAAAGGTGTGTCAGCGTTGGAGGGCTGGAATTCTTCAGGAGTACAGCATCACCCACGGTTATGGAGGAGGGTTTGTTATGCCTTACTTCACTTAGCATTTCATTTTGGCTTTTTTTTGGTGTCTCTGCTGCGCATTTTGTGGCCCGCCATGACGCGGGCTGGGAGCGGGGGCAGTTTGTCCCAGTTACACCAAACAAGGCAGGGGCAGGAGAAACACCAGGGGTGCTGTGGGGGTGCAGAAGTCAGGAAAAATTTGTTTTTTCCTGCTTGAAGTTGGGAAAAAGTGGGGATTGTGACTTTTTTGATGGTGGCATGAAGCGTTCGGTTTCTGGTGGCACGGGGCCACGAGGGGTGATTTTGCGATGTTTGATGCCCATTTTCACAGAAGAGCAAATTGGAGAATAAAGGGGGGTCCATGTAGTTTTCGGATTTCAGGAAGCCAAATCGAAAAAATTTTGTCCAGGTGTGGAATAAGGGTTTTTTTGCTGATGTGAGTCCAGCCATCCCTATGGGTTCCGGAGTACTCATCAGTGACAACCAGATTATTTTCCTTTGGGGAAAATGTCCAAAGTCACAGGACAGCCGGTCCAGGTGCATTGGGTATTTTTCAGCATCTGGAGAGGTTCAGGGGTTTTTTTGGGTGTTCCCACTTGGCAAGTCATACGTTCCTGACTGTGGTTCAACAAAGGTTGCACCCTTTAAACCCCAACTTTTTCACGAAAACAGTGCAATTGTTTTTGAAAACCCTTGATGACCGGTTGAGCAAATTTTCACGGTTTCGGGTGAAGTGATGTGGGCGGACAATCTGAGGGCCTTTTCAAAATAATGCCGGAATGGAGCAGGGGAAAGTTCATGAGGGAAAGGGAAAGGACTTTGAAAGTCGTGTGTTGATTTCCTCCCCTTTGTTTCCCACTTGTCATGAGCATGGTTTGGGATACACATCAGTGTTTATTTTTTGCTTTTCCCCAGCAACTTCAGTATGGTCTTGTTTGGGGTTTGAGGTGTAAATAGTGCACATAATCCTGCACCCTTCTCTTGCTCTCGTTAGAATTGCTGGACGGGGTGGGGCTCGGTAATTGCAGGATTGTCACACCAGGTCGAAGACGACGTTATTTCATATGGTTGCAGGCATGATCCAACGTTTTAAAACGGGCTGAAGTTGGTCGAGGAAAAGAACATTGGCACAAGGTTTGTGATCAGTGTGGGGTGAAAGGACACCAAAAAAGAAGAGTGGTTTTATTCACATGACCCCAATGGCGAGTGCCCCTCGCTCGTTTTAGAAAATTTTTTGCTCTGGGGGATAGGCTCGGCTTGCATATTGAAATGATTCGGCCTTTTTGATGAGACTGCAAAAATTTCCCCCCTGGACTTGCGTCAGTGTAGATTTGGTGGGTTCCCTTTACAAAAATATGAAAAAGTTTTTGCTTCACCCGAGCAGTTTTCGTTGGTCATGCGATATTTTTGTTCCAAGACCAAGGAGTGCTTTTTTTTTTTTACTGCCGCGAAAATGTCAGGAAGGTAGTTTGGGGAAAAGATGGGAAACCAAAAGTTCATCATGCCCCAAAAGGCTTCGGGGCTTTTGTTGCGTTCTTAGGAGTTGGAAGGTCAAGGTGTTCTTCGTTTGTCTTGATGGGCTTGAAGCCCTCTTTCCCCAAGTAATCCAAAAATTTAAAAATGATGTTTTTGTTGAAAAAACATTTCACCTGGAGCGTCATTGTTTGACGGGGTCTCCGAAAAGTTGTGTGGTTGTTGTCTGTTTGCTGTGAGGCCAAGCACAGGTATCATCAGATGTGACGACTCCCTGGGGCCTGAGAGTCTTGGCGAATTGATTCTTGGAAATCTCGTGGTGAGTTCACTCCGAAGAAGGACGACGGTATCGTAGAGCCAAATGAGTAGCAAATGTCGTTTATGCGAGATTCTTCGTCCAACTCTAGCTGATTGTATCCTTGGTTCAGATCTAAATTTTGAATACTTGAGCCCCCAAAATATAGTCTTTGTTTCAAGTGTTGGAGTTGCATGGCGTCCACGAATAGCCGATTTTTTAGCTCGCAATCCACAAACACGTACTTTGCCAGGTTGCTTGGGTTTTGGAAAAACGAAAAGGGGACACCCCTGGTGTTGGTCCCCGTCTTTCAATGTGCCCCAAAGGCCCTTATCTTTCTTCAAATTTTTCTTCATGTCCTTGCGACGGAATGGGCTCGATTGGTTTGGGGAACTGGGTTAACTCTGGTCAAAGTGGGGTGGATGGTTTTTTATTAGGCAAAACCCCGACCCGAGAAAGATCAGAGTATTCTCTTTAGGTTCATTTTCACTGACTTTAATGGTTAACCCGTGCTTTAGTTTAAATGCTTGAATTTTTTTCCAAGACAGAATTGGTCGTTCATGCCTGGACCACAAATATGGTAGTAGTCGTATATGTTACTGTAGTTTAAAAACGCATCGAATGCACCAATAGGGAAAAGGATTCTTACTGCCTTTCTCCTCGCTTGCTAGAAAGGGTGTTTTGCTAGGTTTTGGTTTGAGTTTTTCAAAGTCTTTTCAGAAACAGGTTTTTGAAGCCCAGAATCTGCCAGGAATGGTGTGTGTTTATTGATGGAACATTAAAATGTGGGTTCACAGGGTACGGTTGTGAAAAAAAAATTTTTTATGTCATAGGGTCGGTAAATCATCTCAATAGTGTTGGTTTTTTTCTGCTCCCCAACATGCGTTGACCAGGTGGTGTGTGATTTTTTAGTTCTTTTTCCAGCTGGGTGCTTTTGGGGAAGATTTTTCTATTGCAACACCACTAGAACGGCACACTGAGCAAAATGATGCAATTTGAACTTTGTTGCAGCGTTTATTGTTGCTGGGCAAGATCTCTGTCCATCTGATGAGGCCATTCCCACCACAGTTCACAGGGAGAAGGGGGTGACGTTGGGGCATGAGCGATGTTTTTGGATTTGGGGGAAAAAAACATGATGTACTTCTTGTTTACCTTTGTTTAGTTGCTTTGTTGAGCTCTATGGCGGGCATATTAAGCAAGTCTTTTTGAGTCATGGCAGGGGTTGCAGTCCCCCTTTTAGTACCTTGTTGTTCGGGGCCTGCAATAAATGAATTTAATTTTGCATCTGGATCAGAAGCCCCAAGGGTTTCTGCCGTTTTTTTAGTTCCCCATAAAAAGTATCTAATCACCTTTTGTTCACAACGACGGGAAAATGTCTTCTGGGGAATTTACATTAGTTTGGGATTGAAATGTTCGTGATGCTCGCAAAACTTTTTGAAAATGATTTTTCCCCCATAGGAGGACCTGTTCATCAGTGAAAGTGTCCACAATATCTTTAGGTCTCCCCCAGCATAGGTGAGAAGAAAGGGTTTTTGCCCTGATCATTTTTGAATATTTTTAGGCTACAAAAATTTTTCAGTTTGAACCCCTTTTCTGCCATCGGATAGCTCTTGTTCTGAAAACAGTCGAAAAGGGGGAACGTGGAAGTGCAGTACCCTGAAAAAGTTCGTTTTAAAAATCATAACTAACTGGTCAGTTTTTACATAATTTCAATTTGATTCAGCTTGAAGAAAAAAAAGTTTGTAGCCAATTTCCCTTACCTCCTCGTCGCCAATGGATGTTTTAGTTTTGTGATCCCATTCATTGCTACTCGATAGAAGTAAAAAAAACTCAGTATGATAGAGCGACCAAAGTTAATGATCGTTGTTGCTTGATGACGAAAACCATAGTAAAAAGTAAAAAAGGGATGTAACTCATAAGATGAAAAATAAAGACCCAGTACGTTGTTTCCCTTGAATACAAAATAATTATGAAAAAACTACAGTAGGGGGGTCGTCTGCTTTCACTTACCCCTGCACGGGGCCCTCCACCGCTGTGCGCGTGGTCAGTTGTGGTGCCGCTAAGTCCCCGGGCCACAAAACATGTGTTGAACGGTTGGGGTTGAGGTTGTTGTCAGTCGTGACAAGCCTTAGCGTAACAACTGCACTCTTCGTTCAGGGAAAAAAAAAAATCCTCGAAGTGGATAGGGCTGCCATATTTGGGGCGAGTCTTGAAAGGAGTCAACAGCCAACTTTTGCTAGTGTATTTCCCAATCTCACGGATTATTCCCAGGTGGGTGAGAGTGAGGTTGAAAAGGGGGGGATGCACAAAACACCAACGAAACATTACCTACATTTTTTTTCCCTTGATTCCCCCTTCTGTTCGAGGTTTCAAATTTGGGGGGGGGAGGGGGGGGAGGGGTGTTTTTGTCTGCTTCACCTGCATGTCTTTTCCCCTTGATTCCTCCCTCTGTTTCATCTTCCCTTTGGGGGGTGGGGGGGGTGGGGGGCCCAGTGGCAGACTTTTGGGGATGTGATCTTAACATCCGGTTTGACCAAAACCGGATGCTCTTCGGAGGATTTCCCCTGGGGTTTAAACCTCAGTGCTATCCCACCCCCTCAAAAGCCTTACATGAGACTTTAAACCAAGCCTTTTGGGGAAACGCATGCAAAACATCTTGCCCTTTTTAAAACGTTCTGCATTTGGGAAAGGTGGGCTATTGCTTTCCCGGTAGGAAGGGATGAAAAAATGAAACCCCCCCCAAAAAAACACAACAACAAGACACCCTACTGGTGCTGCATTTTTAATCCCTGAAGTCGGAATGTGGCTCCCAATAAATGGGTCACATATATAGCAAAATCTCCCATTGGTGAATTTTGGGAGTTCGCCCCAGGAACCAAAAACCCAAAAGAAGTTTCCCTTTACTTATCTTCTTTTCTTCTTCTTTTCTTTTCTTCTTTTTTTCTTCTTCTTCTTTTTCTTTTTTTTTTTCCTTTTTTTCTTCTTCTTCTTTTTCTTCTTTTTTTCTTCTTCTTCTTTTCTTCTTTCTTCTTTTTTTTTCTTTTCTTTTTTTCTTTTTCTTCTTCTTTTTTTTTCTTTTTTCTTTTTTCTTTTCTTCTTTTTTCTTCTTCTTTTTTTTTTTCCTCTTTTCTTTCTTCTTCTTCTTTTCTTCTTCTTCTTTTTCTTTTCTTCTTTTTCTTCTTCTTCTTTTTTTCTTCTTCTTTTTTTTTCTTCTTTTCTTCTTTTTTTTTCCCTTTCTTCTTTTTCTTCTTTTCTTCTTTTTCTTTTCTTTTCTTTTCTTTTTTCTTTTTTTTTCTTTTTTTTTTTTCTTTTCTTTTTTTCTTTTTTTTTTTTTTTCTTTTTTTTTTCTTCTTTTTTTTTTTTTTTTTTTTCTTCTTTTTTTTTTCTTTTTTCCCTTCTTCTTTTTTTTCTTTTTTCCTTTCTTTTTTGGTTCCTACTTTTTTTTTGGATTTCCCCATTTAGTATATCTTTTATTGATTCCTCCTTTCGTTCATTTTTTTTCCCCATTTCCTGTTTTCTTTTCTTGTACCTTTGTTCTTTTTCCTTTTTCCTTTTTAATTTTTTTGGGAGCTGATTTCCTTATCTGTTTGTTTTTTTTCATTTACCTGTATATCATTTTTAAATTCCTCCATTTGTTCTGTCCCCAAATTGCTGTATGTCTTTTAAAAAAATTTGTTTTTTTTAAATTTTTGGCTGATTTCTAATTTTGAATCATTTTATTAAAAATTTTTGACTTGAGGATAAACTGTTTGAATTTGAAAGGAATTTTAAAAATGGGAAGCTGTACATTTTAATGGATGCAAAAGATGTAGTGTGTGTCACTTTTTATGTGGCATGATGTTGGGGGTGTAAACAGATGACAAAATTACAAAACCCCATCACACGGGAACGTGTAAAAAAGACAGAGTGCTTTTTTCCATTATCCTATTAAAAAAATTTAAAAAAAAAAAAAAATAAATAAAATAAAAACCCGTCGTGTTTGCATGTTGTTTGGTATGTTTTATTTAAATGTTTCTCTTTTATTTCAGGGTAATGAATATATTAGCACCCTGGCTTTTTTAAAAAAACCTCCCGTGTGTTTTTTCAGCTTTTTTAAAATTTTGTCATCCCTTCCACTGGCACACAATGCCTACTCTTCCAAAAAGCAGAAGGTTTTTAACGTTGCACAAGATGATCGTGTGCATTTTACACGACCTTTATTTTTTGTCCCTCGAAGGATTTGGGGGGGGGATCAGCATGATGTTAATCCAGAGGGAAAAATCCTTTGAAAAAGATTCAAACCCCGGGGCGCAACATGAGTGCGTGCACATCCCTAAATTAGGCTATTCTGTGTTGTGGGGGTGTTCATGTTTATGTGTGCGTGCATGGAAAACCAAATACTATACATGACAAAGATCAAATGGAAGACAGGATCCGAATAAAAAAATATGGAGATTGTGAAAGTTATGCTGAGTCTGTAGTAGTAGTAGTACAATAACTGCCTGGGTTTTGGGGACGTTAAACAGAAAGCCGACCACCCCTCATAAAAAGAGCAATGAACTTCATAGTGGATGGAAAAAGACCAAAGGGTAGACCTACAAAAACCCGGGGACCTGTATTGCAGATATCTTAAGAAAGGGATAAATAAGGGGAAGCTAAAAACAGAGAGAGAGGAGAAGGCCTCATCAAGAAAACCCCCTTGGGGAGAAACATGAAAAAAAAAGGAAAGAAGAGAAGAAGAAGGTGTGGTGTGGTGTCGTGTGCGTGCATGTTGGTTGAGTATCTGTGTGATCTGTTGTGTGTTGTGTGTGAGCCGTGTGGTGAGACTGTTTGTGTTTTTTCATGTTGTCCCGGGTGTGTGTGTTGGTATGTGGGGGAGTGTTGTTGGAAGCGTTCTTGTGCCGGGTTGCAGGGTGATGGGTCCACGGCCCAAGGGTGGGGACAGAGAAGGGAGCAGTTGGCTGGGCAGCCTACGGTTTGGCGAGGTGGGGGTGCGAAGCTTCCTCTCTCACCCCCCTTTTTGTGCTGTGTTCAGTGGTGTTTGGGTGGTGTGGGTGGGGGGTGTATGTAGTGTTGTGGTGTAGTGGGTGGTGTGGTGTGTATGTGTAGTGTAGTGTGGTGTAGTGTGTGTGGTGTAGTGTGGTGGGGTGGTGTGGTGGGTTGGTAGTGTATTGGGGGTTATGTAGTGTGGGTAGAGTGGGGTTTGGGGGTGTATTGGTGTGGTTTTGGGGTGTGTGTGGTGTAGTGGGGTGTAGTGTTGGGGGTGTGGTGTAGTGTGGTGTGGGTAGTGTGGGGGGGGGTTTGTGGTGTGGGTTTGGTGTGTGTGGGGGGTTTTAGTGTTGTGTTTGGGGGGTAGTAGGGGGGTTTTTGGGTTTTGGGGTTGTTTTGGGTGGGTGGTGGGTGGGGTATGGGTTGGTGGTTTTTGGGGTTTGGAGGGGGTTTGGGGTGGGGTTTGGTTTGGGGGGTGTGGGGGGTGGGTGTGGGGGGTGGGAGGTGGGTTTTGGGGGGGAGGGGGGGGTTTGGGTTATGGGGTGTAGGGGGGGGGGTGGGGAGGGGGGGGGTTTTTAATTTTTTTGGGGTGTGGGGTGGGTGTTGGGGTTGTGGGGGGTGTTGGGTGGGGGGGTGTGGTGTTTAAGGGGGGGGGGTTTTTGGTGGGAGTGTTTTGGGGTTTTGGGTGAGTGGGTGTATGTGGTGGGGGGGGTGGGGGTTTTTGTTTGTATTTGGTTGGGTTGGGGGTTTTTTGGTGGGGTGAGTTTGGTTGGTTTGGTGGGGTTGGGGGGTTTGGGTTGTGGGGTTGGGGGGTTTTAGTTGGGGGGGGGTGTGGTTTGTGGGGGGGTTTTGGTGTGTTTTTAGGGGAGGGTGGGTGTGGGGGGTGGTTTTGTGGGGGTGTGTGGTGGGTTTTTGGAAAGGGGGTGTGGGTTTTTTTGGTTTTGGTGGGTGTGGGGGGTGGGTGGGTTGGGGTTTTTTTGGGGGGGGGTGGGTGAGGGGGGTGGGGAAAGGGGGGGGGGAGTGGGGGTGGGGGGGTTTTGGGGGTTTGTGGGGGTGTGGGGGTTTTGGGGGGGTTGGGTGGGGGGGGGGGGGGGGTTTGGGGGGTTTTGGGGGTTGTGGGGGTGGGTTTGGGTGGGGGGTGGTGGGTGGGGGTTTTTGGGGGGGGGGGGGGGTGGTTTTAGGTGGGGGGGGGGGGGTTTTTGTTTTTTGGGTTTTTGGGGGGGGTTTTTTTAATTTTTTTAAAAAAGGGGGGGAAAAAAGGGGGGGGGTGAGGTTTGGGTTGGTATTGTTGGGGGTTTGGGGGGGAAAAGGGTTTTGGGGAGATTTTGGGGGGGTTTTTGGGGTGGGGGGTTAGGGGGGGGGGGGGTGGGGTGAGAATGGGGGGGTGGGGGAGGGGGGGTTTGGGGTGGGGTGTGGTGGTGTGGATTATGTGGGGTGGGTTTGGGGGTGTAGTGGGGGGGGGTTTTAGGGGGGTTTGGGGTGAATGGGGTTGTTTTGGGGGGGTGGTGTGGGGGGGGGGGGGGTTTTGGGTGTGGTGTGGGGGGTAGGGGGGGGAGGGGGGATTTTGGTTTGGGGGGGGGGGGTTTGGGGGGGGTTTTTGTAGGTTGGGTGGTGTGGGGGTGGGGGTGGGGGGGAAGGGGGTGTGGGGGGGTTTGTGGGTGGTGTAGGGGGTTTTGGGATTGGGGGGGTTTGGGGGTTGTGTGTTGTAATTGGGGGGGGTGGGTTTGGGGGTGGGGTTTTTGGGGGGGGGATTTGGGGTGTGGGGGGTTTTGTTTTGGGGGGTTTTGGTTTGGTGTGGGGGGGGAGGGGGGTTTTTTTTTGGGGGTGTTTTGGTGGGGGGGTTAGGGGGTTTATTGGGGTGGGTGGGGGGTGTGGTGTGTAGGGTGGGGGGGTGAGGGGGGTTTTGGGGGGGGGTTGTTGGTACCGTGGTTTTGGGGGTAGGGGAAAGTATTTAATGTAGTGTAAGGCCCGTGTTGTGAATGAAAGTGTATAGTAGTGGGGGGTTATTGTAGTGTTGTTTTGTTATGCTTGAAGTGGGGGTTTGGTGAGGGATTATTTATAATGTTTGTACGTAGTGGGGGGTTTTTGTGGGGTTTTGTGTAGTTTGGGTATTTAAATAATATTAATAAGAGGGAAGTGTTTTTTTATGTAGTTTTATTAATTTAATAATAATGTACAAATTTATTAGCACTAAATTTCTTGAAAAAGCAAAAAATAAAACGCTCGTTTTCCCTTTTTTTTTTTAATCTGGTTTGGGAATAAGCCTCTTGTGCTTTTTTTTACACCCCCGTGGGAAATGGGTTTTTGAAATTTTTGTCATCTGTTCCCCCGGCACACAATGGCCCCCTTTTTCCCGAAAAGGGGGAACAGGTTTTAAAACGTGTGCGCAAATTTTCACATCTTTTTCCCACACGGGGCCTGGGTTTTTTATATATATCTCATCCGAAGGACTTTAAAAATTCTTTAGTTTTTTTTTGTAAAAAGGGGGAAAAAAGGGGCGGGGCGGGGGAATCAAAACCCAGAACCTCAGGTTTTTCTTGTTGGCAAAAAATGCCCTTAACCACCCCTGTCACCCTTTTTTCCAAGTTTTGGTTGTAAGTTTTTGTGAATGGGTTCCCGGGTCACGCCTCTTTATCACATTTCTTGTTTAAAACCTTTGAAAACGGGGGAAACAGAAAATGAGAGGCTGTATACCGGGGGTTTTCCCCCACTCAGGGAATTCCACTTTAACTTAGTTTTAAATGATTTGCTATAAATCCCCTACTAGGGGGGCTTACCCCAAACACCCTTTAGTCGGAAAGCCCGGGGGGCGGTTTTCCCTTTGGGGGAACATTCCAATGTTTGACTGTCCTTATCCCCTTGGCGGGAAAGGGGGGATGTCTGGGGGGAAAGGGCATCTCCACTATAAAAAATTTTTCCCCTTTTTTTTCCCAAAAAAACAGCACTCCCTCCCTGCTTATGTATGTTTTAGTTAGGTTGTGTATTTGAATTGTATGGGTAGGGGTTTGTTAGGAAATGAGTGTAGTCAGTTTTGGTATTATCAGTGTTTTTGTGTAGTGAGTGCAGTGCAGTTATTAGTGTTTTTATGAATTTAGATTTTAGGTTTATAGTTTGTATGGAATTATTTTTAGGGGAGTTTTGGGTGTTGGTTTGTAGTTTTGTGTATTTAATTTATAGTAGTGTATAGTGTGTAGGGTGGTATGCATGAGTGTGTTTTGGTTTTGTATTTTGGTAGCTTTAGTTAAAATTTAAGGGAAAGAAAAATAAGGGAAAATGATGATGAAAAACATTACGTTAAATTGGTAAATAAAGAAAATTTAAGGATGAAAATTTAAGGGAAATGATGAGAAAACCCAATGAATGATGATGATGATATGAGGGAAAAATAAAAGATAAGGATGCCCAAAAAACGCAATGATGATGATAACAAGACAAGTGGTAATATGAAGGAAAAAGGGATACAAAAAGGGCGATGATGAAACAATATGATGATGTTTATGAATGAAAGGAAAAAAAGGGAAGACAATAAGGGAAAAGGATGATGATAACATTGACGAGGGGGATTTTTTTTTTAAAGGAAATAAGGATGACAATAATGGCGATGATGTTGATAACGATGATGATAACAATGATGATAATGATGATGATGAAGGAGATGAGGATGACAATAACGGCAATGATGATGATAGCGATGATGGTGATAGTGTATACAGATAGAAGAGAGACTGCAGACAGTGGAGAAGTTGATGGGTCTGTATCTATAGGGTCAGTACCATGATGATAGCGATTATGATAACGATAACATTGCTAACAATGATGATAACGATGATGATGGTGGGGATAACAATGATGATGATGATAATGACAACAATGATGATAATGATGACGATGGACAGACAGACGAGATGCTGCAGACAGTGGAAAAGTTGTTAGGGCCATACCTATAGCATCGGTATGATGGTAACAACAACAGTAATGATGACACAGATAACGATGATGTTGATTAAAACCATAACAATGATTATGATGACAATGATAATGATAACATTGATTATGATGACGGTGATAACGATAACGATGACAGTGATAACCATAACAGTGATGATAATGATAACTGTAACAGTGATGATGATGATGATAACAATAACATGATGATAATAAACTATAACATGATGATGATGATGATATGATAACAATAATATCATATGTGATATAACTAGATGACGGTAACAATGATAACAGTGATGAGATAATGATGATGGTGATACAGTGATGGTATAATGATAACAATGATGATGATAATGATGATGGTGATAACAGTGATGGTAATAATGATAACAGTGATGAGATAATGATGATGGTGATAACAATGATGGTAATAATGATAACAGTGATGAGATAATGATGATTGGTGATAACAGTGACGGTAACAATGATAACAGTGATGAGATAATGATGATTGGTGATAACAGTGATGGTAACAATGATAACAGTGATGAGATAATGATGATTGGTGATAACAGTGACGGTAACAATGATAACAGTGATGAGATAATGATGATGGTGATAACAGTGATGGTAATAACAATACCAAGTGATGATGATGACGACGACAATGATGATGTACAGACGGAGGAGATGCTGAAGACAGCGGAAGAGTTGTTGGGGCCATACCTCTGGGGTCAGTACGACCTGCTGGTGCTGCCCCCTTCCTTCCCCTACGGAGGGATGGAGAATCCCTGCCTCACCTTCGTCACCCCCACCCTCCTGGTCAGTTCAGTGGGGGTTCATTTAAACATGCTTTTTGTTGTGGCTGCTTCAAACAGACGTTTATTCAGGGAAGAAACGCGTCACACACACGTCCATTTGGAGCAGCAGCAACAACAAACTGATAAGCTTACATGCTAATGTGCTCCACCATTTACACAAAACAGAATCTGTGATTTCTTTTCTTTCTTTTTGTTTTTGTTTTTTTCTTTATTCTTTTGTTTCAAGAATAATGGAATAAGCACTCATGCTTTTTTTTTTTTTTTTACATCCAGTCCCTGTGTGTATGAAGTTTTGTAAATTTTGTCATCTGTTGCCACTGGCACACTTTGGCCTACCCTTCTGAAAAGTGGAATGGGTTTTAGCATGTGTGCAAGATGTTCTGTTGTGTGCACAAGATGTTGTATGTGTGTGAGTGTGTGTGAGAGAGTGAGTGAGTGAATGTGTATGTGTGTATTGCTCATGCGTGTGTGTTTGTGTGTGTGTGAATATATCTATAACCTGTTCATGCTCTGTGTGTGTGTATGTTTATTTAGTTTATTTATTCATTCTTTTATTTATTTATTCTTTTATTTCGAAGATGATGGAATAAGCACTCATATGCTTTTTTTCATGCAGTCCCTGTGTGTGCGCAGTTTTGTCAATTTTGTCATCCGTTCCCACCGGGCACACAATGGCCTACACTTCCGAAAAGCGGAACAGGTTTTAACGTGTACGCAAGATGTTCTGCGTGCGTTCGCACATGGGACCTCAGTTTATAGTCTCATCTGAAGGACTTTTGGGGAGAGTGTTGCTCGAGCGTGTGTGTTTGTGTGTGTGTGTGTGAATATTTCTATAACCTGTTCTTGCTCTGTGTGTGTGTGTGTGAATATTTCTATTCTATATTTCTGTTCATGCTCTGTGTGTGTGTGTGTGTGTGTACACGTGCGTGTGTGCGTGCATACAGGCAGGGGACAGATCGTTGGCGAACGTGGTGGCTCATGAGATTGCCCACAGCTGGACAGGAAACCTGGTCACCAATGCCACCTTTGAGGACTTCTGGTAACACACCCCCCCCCCCCCCCCCCCCCAACACCACCACTACACATGCATGCACACACACACGCATGCATACATGCACATGCATGTGTACATGCACACACATACATACACACACAAACGTGCAGGTGCACGCGCACACACACACACACACACGTGCAGGCGCGCGCACACACACACGCACACTGCCTCTCATCTCTCCCTCTCTCTCTCTGTATTTTTGTCTCTATTTCTCTTTCCATCTCTCGGCTGTTTTTGTTTTTTTTCACCTGTCTGTCTCTATCTTTCTCTTCTGTGTTTTTTTTTCTCTCTCTCTCTCCCTCTCCCTCTCTCTCAAACCCAACCAACAGGTCCACCAATCTTGTACAAAAGGTGTTATCTTCAAATAATATGTCCGAGCTTAAATCTTTAGCAATATATATAACGCAGGCTCTAGATAAACGTAAGCAGACTATGAATGAAACGGATCCTATACGTAATAACTGAAAATATTGGTTGGCATTTATCTGGACTTTGGATTATTACTCATGTCCTTTTCATATTCATTCCTATGTTAATATGTTACTTACAATTACCCCCTTTGACTGATGGGCTTGTAGCTTTTGTCAAATAAAAATTCGTTCATTCATTCATTCTCTCCCTCTCTCTCCCTCTCTCTCTCTCTCACTCTCTCTCTCTCTCTCTCCCCCTCTCTCTCTTTCTCTCTGCAGCAGCCCTGTGTAGAGGTGACCATCAATACAGATGGCAGTCAAAGAGTAGCTATACTCACAGCAGCCACATGGGAAGAAGTCATGCCTTCATAAACAGCCAGAAGTCATCATGAATATTTACACAACAGCTAGAGATGCACTGTGTGGAATCTTCTTCGTGGATTGTTCAGACAGCAGCTGCTGTTGCCTGTCACAGGAGCAAAAATGCGCTGTGCCGCTGTTAAGCGCCTGACAAGTCAGGCCCAGCGCATCAGACTTCGGCGTGAGAGAGAATAATTGTTATCTTTCAAGTCTTCCTGGGAAAAAAAGGTAAGAGAATGGACCAAGAAGGCAGTAAAATGGACAGGAAGAAAAGAAAGAAGGCAGAAAGATAGAAAGGGATAGAAAAGAGATAACTCCTAGCGCAGAATTTCCAGAAGGTGGGGATGGTGTTTATACTGACAGGCCCTCAGGCATGGCCGTGGGTGGGTGGGGGGGTGGGGGGGATTAGAGATTGGGGGATTGGGGGGTGGGGGGAAGTAATATGTGTATGTGATGAGTAGAGTGTCATGAATCGTAATAGCTGAGGGACTGTGATGATATTGCATCCTGGTTGCTGTTTGTATAGGTAACAGTACATCCTGGCTGCTGTGTGTATAGCATGACATTGTGAGTCCTGGCTGCTGTGTGTATAGCATGACATTGTGTGTCCTGGCTGCTGTGTGTATAGCATGACATAGCAATCCTGCTTGCTGTGTACATAGGCTGAATGAAGGGTTCACAAAATACGTAGAGCGGGCGGTGGTGAGCCGATTGAATGGGGGACAACCCATGAGACAGCACCTGGCCAGCGAGGGTTGGCAGACATTGCAGGAAGCTGTGAGTTGTGGCCCCTGAGTGTGCTGCTCTGTATGTGTGTGTGTGTTGTGTTGTGTTGTGTTTGGGCGAAGAGGCGTCCTCACCAGCATTTTGTGCAGAGAACGTGGAGAAGAAGAAGAGGAGGGCTTGTAGAGGCAGAAAATGTCCATACCAGCGGATGGAGACTTGTGTTTGCTTTCCTGTAAGGTTGTCGTCTGTTCTGTCTGTGTGTGAATGGTGGAGGTTGTTGTTTGTGTAGTTTCATATTGTGTGTGTTGTGTGTGTGTGTTGGTGTGTGTTGTGTGTGTGTGTGTGTGTGTGTGTGTGTTGTGGGTGTTTTGTGTGTGTGTTGTGTTGTGTGTGTGTGTGTGTGTGTTTTGTGTGTGTGTGTGTGTGTGTGTCAGGTTGAACGAGGGCCACACGGTGTTTGTGGAGCGTAAAATCGCAGCTAGCAGGGGAGAAGGGGAGCCTCTGAGACAGTTTGCAGCGAAAGAGGGATGGGAGGACTTGCGTGAGACCGTGAGTGTTGGACAGACTTGTCGTTGGCGTTTCTGTGTCAGTGTGAGAACTCTGCGAGCGCCTGCCATTTGTCAGAGATGTATTTTGTGTGTGCGTGCGTGCATGTGTGCAAATTAAAAATCTGTGAATCATATTTTGAATGGTCGTATGTGTGTGAATGATTTGAATACAAGCGCTTTGATTTGTTTGCTTTACAAAATTCAGCACTATAGGACTGCCACATATTATTATTATTATTGTCATAATCATCTCCATTATCATTATTCTTGTTGATACATACAGCTATAGGTGAACAGGATGCGTTATTATGCATGCTCTCATCGTTGTTAATACTCAGATGAGCAGCGTGGGTGGCAGTGGAGAAAGAGTGTACAGCACCTTGACCCCTGACCTAAGGGGGAGTGTGTTGTGATGGTTGTTATTAATCAATGTTGGGCTGTTTACACAGGTGGGCAGCGCAGAGTGAGTGGTCGTGGGAAGGGGTAGCAGACATAATAATAATAATAATAATAATAAATGGAACTTATATAGCGCTGTATCTTGCAAAGACAAATCAAGCTGCTCCCTGACTTGAAGGGCGTGTCGTTATTTTAACTTTTTTTTTTTATTATGTTTTTCTTCTGTGCCTTGGCTACCAGAGCTCCCAGGCTCACCCGTGGTGAGATTCTTGCATACGCCACCGTGTTTGCCCGCCCTGAAGGTAGGCTTCCGCATTCTGACTTCGGGGATGTACGCTAGGCATGTTCGTGTTTCCCTCACCCACCGAACGCTGACATGAATTCCATGCATACTTGATCTTCTGCATGTGTCTATACATGCAGAAGACAGTCAGAAAGACAGTCAAAGCAATGTCAACAAAAGCACCAAGACACAACTACAGACTCTCTCTGCTGCCAAACAGTCGCATCATTCAGTGACACGGACAGACAATGCAAACACAGAGCCTCCTCCTGCTGAACTGTCCCCGCAAACAGAAAAATATAGTGTAGATGTTTCAAACAGATTTGAAGTTCTTTCAGACAATGCAACAGATTCACTCTCAGCCACTGCAGACAAACCACTGACACAATGTAAACAAATCAACTCTTCATCTGTGCACACACAGACTAACAAGCAGCCAACTCTTGTAGACAAATTACAAACTTCTCACTCTCACTCCCCTTTGACTAACAATCAACGTAACAAACAACCCATTCTTGCCCACACCCCCCACTCTTGTTTATTTTGTTAATTAGTTAATTCTGTTACAGAGCAATTATTGTAAGATCACACCTGTATATCTTAGTGAGTGTTTATATTTCAATTACGTGTTTGTTTTGGGTTTTTTTAATTCTGTATATGTTTATTTTGTTTGTTTTTTCTTTGTGCGTTTGCTCTCTTAAACCTGAAATTCTAACACAGCCTATTAACTGCACTCCTCCCTCTACGTCATGTCTCTTACCTCAGACAAGTGGCCAATAAAACATGGTCTACAAGTAGGCTACCTCAACATAAACAATGCAACCCAATAAAAAAGATGACATTGTGCATACTATTTATGATTGGGAATGAGTTTCATTTGTTGGCTGTGCTGAATCCGCCTTTCTTCACATATAACTGATGCAGACATGCACATTCCGGATACCAAAATAATTTTCGCCCAGACTCCCTACAAAACCAAAACTACAGGTTATTAACGTATTGTGCATCTTCATTATGCTGTCAAAGGTATACAATTTTGATGTGTATGATATCGAATCGATTGGGTAGAAATCAAATTAAGGCACAGTAGGTCCACTTTTGAAAGGATTCTATTACTGAAATCCGTCAGAAACCACTAATTGGTTGGATAGATTCAATTCTCTAATGGATGAGTTGCACTTTTAAAACTGTGAAACTATTTATTCTTGGAGTTTTTAACATAGACTTACTCAAACCTAACGAAATGGAATCAAAGTTTATGATGCTTGGTCTGGAACAACTAATAGATAACCCACACGTATTATAGATAAACTCAGGTAACTTTAATTGATCAATATAAAACTAACGCAAAACAAAACACGATAGTGAAGTATGTGCTCGTTTGTGGGATGCAGGATCATAATCCTGTCTGCTGTTACCTTGGTGTAAGCGTCGCATAAAAATCCCTAAAGTTGGTCATAAAAACTATATATTTCCGACAATTTCAAACACCTTCTGTGAGGCTAATGTTCTTTTTGGACCTGATGAAACTCACCATTACACATGTATTACCAAATCAAGACACCAATGAAGCTGCTGAATTTTGGGGTACCACATTATCTCAGTGTATGACAAACATGCTCCCTTATAAAAAAAAAAGAGTTAAGAAAAAACCAAACCTCCATGGATAACAAAATCATAGAATCTGAGATAAAACTTAAGAACACCTGAAAAACCAATGGTACACATGAAACAATTTAGGACACAAAAGAATAAGTGAATCCATTAAATGCAGATAAAGCTTAATTATTTTCAACAGTTGTTAATTACACTCGTGACTATCTCGCCAGATTTGGAAAGCCATCAATACATTATTGTAATAAACATGTTTCAAAAAGTCAACAGTTCATTAAAGGACATTATCAGCTGATTTGAATTAAACAGCCATTTTTCAAATGTAGCAAAAAATAAAGTTTATAAACATGGGACAAGTCAAGCGGGAAAATGATCTTCATTA
Source organism: Rapana venosa (assembly GCA_028751875.1). Lineage (NCBI taxonomy): Eukaryota > Metazoa > Mollusca > Gastropoda > Neogastropoda > Muricidae > Rapana > Rapana venosa. Next base: position 5,205,771 of record CM054146.1, read on the forward strand.
CCTACAACAATATATTAACTCATACATATTAAACTTTCCATTTAATCTCAGCCCCCAAGGACAACCTTATGACGTATTAGAAAGCATAAAAATGCAAACGAATTCTAGGATACACGTGATCTAGACATGTAGATGCTCGAATTAATAAAACTCGCTAATCCGGTTATTGTTGTAACATGACAATAATTATCTCTACTTGTGTATTGAGAAAAAGGTGTTTTCCTTCAAGTTTAAAAAGGCAAAGTTATACCGTTCCATAAATCAGGTGGACTTCTCTTTTCCCTTCAAATTATCCAGGCTCCACATTTCCATTCTCTCTGTACTATTCTATACCATTGAAAACACATACATACATCTCCTAAATTCTTACTTTTTCTATAAAAAAACAATCTATTGCACGGGAGTCAATCAGGGTTGTAAAACTTTCCTGTCACACTGCTCGAACTCAGTCTCACTGACATGTCTCCTACACAATATAATAATGACATAAGTTTACTGGCCTCCTTTTTGTTGACTTTGAAAAAGCATTTTGATGCGATCAACCCCTCTTTTGTTATTGCGTAAATTAGGACTGTACAAACTGCACCTGAAGTTATCCACACTACTAGAAAGTTTTCTTGTCTAATAGCAGCAGTTGTATCGGTAAATAATCAAGGGCATAGAATACTACCCATTAGATTATGGGGTACCACAAGGCTCAGTATTGGGACCACTCTTGTTTTCAGTCACATAGTAAAATGATTTACCCTGTTTTATTAAATGTAACTGTGAAATGTTTGCTGACGATACCACTCTCTTTTGGAGTGATCAGACTCTCCAGCAGATTAACTCGCAAAACTTCAATACAGAGTTGACAGATTGATTATTTGGACCTCAATTAAACCACATTGTCCTTAAAATGCACAAAAAACAAAGTGTATGGACTGTATCGCAAGACGAAAAGGCAAAAATTGAATGATAGTTTCAACCTGTTGTTGGATAACGGAATAGTTGAAGAAGTTGACTCCATAAACGTATTAGGTGTTACTGCTCAAATATGTACTTGATGATCACATATTGTCCTAGGTAAACGCTAGCTCACAGGCTACTTCAATTATCCAAAATAAAAAACTTTCTAAATAACCATTTCAAAAACGCTATTTTTTTGCTGGCACCACATTTTACCAATCATTGACTATGCGTCCAACTATTTGGGATACTGCAGTGGAACGAACTTGAAATTCATTCAATCATTTTAAAAAGGAAGAGCAAGTTAAAACTTGTTAAAACAAGCACCCTGACTCAATTGAGATTATAACAAATAAATATTCTGACATTTCGAACCGATTATTCAATAAAGCTGTGTTTATGCAAAAAGTTGTTTAATAAATGCAGCCTCCGAGATTACCAAAGCTTTCAAGTTAACCAACTTAGCCTACAACCTATTGCTAACATTTCCAAGACCCAGAAAATTAACCTATTATAATCGGAGCCTCTTGTATTCAGGCAGTGACCCATGGAAATAAACTCCCCAAAATTTGAAAATGTATTAAAAGCAAAAATCAGTATTAAAACACATCTAAAAAGATATTTCATTGATATTTAAAGTACGAAAACACGACTTTTATACTTAAGGAGAGTGATTTAAGTGTTCATGACGTTATTCTTGTCATTTAAAATCAGATTGACCCAAGTTTTCATATTCATATAGATACATGTGTAAGCATTGGATATCTATATGGATTGATACTGTATCAACCCCAACATGCTTTGAATCTGGTGATTGGTGTGTACAAGTGTGTGTGTGTGTACAAGTGTGTGTGTGTGTAATGTGTTGTGAGTGCGTGTGTGTTGTCGTAATTGGTTTTCCGTTTTGGTTTTTGTACTTTCTGCTGTTTTGGCTTTTTACATTTTTTTGTGTTACACAAAAATATGCTTATTTATTTAGTTTTGTCACTGGTAGTTTTTCTTTTTCATTGTATTAGATGAGCTAAATTGTTTATTGCTGACGTTAGTAATGCTGGGTGGGTTTACTTGCCTGAATTTATTCTTTGATGGCTAGGATTAACGTTGTTCTGCTCAAATCAAAAAGACATGTACATGCGTGTATATGACCAGGAAAGGGAGGGAATGGATGTCTTTGTTTTAGACTTCTTCGCTCGGAATCCATTTGCTGTTGGGTTATTCTTGTTTTCCGTTCATTTATGAGTATATTTATGTGGTGGTAGGGATATGGGCTAGTAGTATGTTCTTGTTGTGAAGGATTGTGTATGTGTATGATAAGTGTTAAATGATACATCAGTTTCTATGTTTATATCCCATTTGGTTGTTGTTGTTATTGTTGGTGGGGGCTGGGGTTCTGGTTTATTTTGCTTTGTTTGTTTGTTTTGAGGTTTAGGGGTGGTTTTCTTGGAGATGGGGAGGGGGTTTATGGACTCTTTTTTTCGTTTTGTTATGTTCTATATCTATTCTTGCATTTGTCTTGGCTGTAGTATTGCTTGTCCTATTGTTAGTATTGTCGTGTTGTTGTTGTGTACGTTATGTTTGTCGTGCTTGTTTGACTGTTTATTTCTCTTGTTGTGGTTGTTCTTGTTGATAAATTCTTTTGTCTGTTGTTTGATTCAGTTGTTTGTATGGTTGAGGTTTTGTGTTTTATGTGTGTGTGAGGGGGAGGGGGGTGAGGGAAACAGTTGGTGTGTTTTAAAATATATTGTTTAATCTCTTTTGTTTTCTTTGTTTGTTTTGGTTTTCGGTTTTTCTTTGTTGACTGTTTGCGTTTGTGTTATGACGGAATATATTGTTTTCAAGATTTTATTGAATGATTGAATTGGTGTGACATGCCCTACCACTTCAGTTGTGTTTTTTTTTCATGAAGTCAAGAGCTCTTTGTTTATGGTTGATGGCGTTTTATGATTCTGGTTTTTCACTTGTCATTAGTGTGTGTGATCTCTGTATGAGATAGCAAGGAGTTGCGAATGCACCTCGCATATCCGATTGCCCCATTATCCTTTTTCCATTTGTTGCTGTTATGTCTCCACATTTCACATGATGATCATTATTGATTGCTATATTCAAGATCTTTATCGTTGTTTATATCACGATCATTATTGTTGCTGCATATCACGATCGTTATTGTTGCTTGCTGCATAAGATCACGATCGTTATTGTGCTTAATCATGATTAAATTTTTGTTGCTATAATCACGATCATTATTGTTGCTGCTATGTAAGATCGTTATTGTTGCTGCTATATTCACGATCGTTATTGTTGCTGCTATATTCACGATCGTTATTGTTGCTGCTATATTCACGATCGTTATTGTTGCTGCTATGTTCACGCAGGGTGAGAAGGATTGTGTAGGCAGCGGGAGGGGGCTATTACACCAAGCTGATACCTGCGACCTGAAAGGTGTGGCCCTGACGACGCCTTCTCCACTGTGCCTAACGAGAAAGGATTCGCCCTCCGTCTTTCCTGGAAACCCTCCTGGAGGGCCTGGTGGCGTGGTGGTGGGGGTGGCGGGTGGGGGTTGTGGTTGGGGGGGGAGTGTGGGTAGGGTTGGGAGAGGGGGATGTGTATAGGGGTGGGTAGTATTGTTGGTGATGGGGATGAGGTGTATGTGTGGTGGTTGGGGTGTGGTGTGTTTGTGCGTGTGTTGTGTGTGTGTGGTTGTTTAGTGTGTTTGTGTTGTTTATGTGTGTGTGTTCGGTGCATATTCACGTGCGTGACACGTTGTTGTGTGGTGTGAGTGATTGTTGTGAGTGTGTGTGTGTGGTGTGTGTGTGGTGGTGTGTGAGTGTGTGTGAGTGTGTGTGTGTTGTGTGTGGTTGGTTTGTGTATTTGTGTACATTGTGTGTGTGCGTGCGTGCATATTCACGTTGCGCGCACGTGTTGTGTCGCGTGTGACGTGTGTTGGTGTGTGAGGTGGTGTGTGTGTGAGTGTGTGTGGTGTGTGAGGGTGTGATGTGTGTGTGTGCGGTGGTGAGTGGAGTGTGTGTGAGGTGTGTGAATGTGTGTGAGTGTGTGAATGTATGTGTGTGGGCGCGTGGAGTGTGTGTGGTGTGTGTGTGACAGAGAAAGAAAGAGGAAACAGGTTCAAAGATCCCATCTGTTGTAGGCACGACGCTGTAGCCGAGTAGTGGTGAGACGTTTCCACGTAACACCACAGGTCCGGAGTCTTGGTTCGTGAATCTTAGGCGGTCTGATTGAATTAAGTGGGGGAGATTTTTGCGATCTCTCAGGTCGACTTCAAGTGCAGCCTGCCAGTGCCTTAATGCCCCCTCATGTATATGTCACATGCAGAGATCAAATATCCTTGATAACACACATCGTAAGCTCATGTCAGCGTTTCACGGGGTAATGAAGACGCAACGGAACACACCCAGCATACATCCCTTGAAGGTCGGAATGCGGCTACCCTTACGTGCTGGGCCACGAAGGGTCGCGTATGCAAAAATCTCAGCATTGGTGAACAAACCTCTCTAGCCGAGGAGGCGCGAAGCAAGAACGAAAGAAAGGACAAGAAGAAGCTGAGCTGATGTGGAGATGGAAGGCAAAGGGTGTTGCACAGTGTACAGAGCCAGCAGTGCTCAGTCCAGGGTCCAGGACCCAGTGCTTAAACTAGCACCTTCCTTCTACCAAGTCCTAGTGCTGTCAGTTTCTGCTGTAATTAATCAGCACCAGCTGGGATGGGATGGGATGGACAGCAGCTGAGAGCAGCTGACAGTGGGGGACACTGACTGACAGCTGTGGGTGTGGGTTGTTGCAACGGTATTTGAAGCTTTTCTGATGGCATAATGTAGAGATAAAAGGCAAGGTGGTGTGGTGGTGTGTGGTGTTGCAGCGGTGTTTGAAGTCTTCCTGAAGGCCTACATCACCAAGTTTCAGTCCCTGTCCATCACCTCTGCAGACTGGAAAGACTTCCTCTTCACCTACTTCCACTCCCAGGTACCCCTGCTGAGGGCTGTAGCCGTCATCCTGACTTCGAATGTGATGATGGTGGTGGTGGTGGTATTAGTGATGATGATGATGATGATGATGATGGTAGTGATGATGATGATGGTAGTGATGATGATTGAGTGATGATGATGATGATGATGGTAGTGATGATGATTGAGTGATGATGATTGAGTGATGATGATGATGGTAGTGATGATGATGATGATGGTAGTGATGATGATGGTAGTGATGATGATGATGGTAGTGATGATGATGATGATGATGATGATGATGATGATGATGATAGGAAGCCAGGTGGCAGGATGGTCTGACATTCACCTGCACAACAAGTAAAGCGTAGGGTTCTGGTTTCAGTTCCCGACCTTGCCTTTCCTTCCCAGTGTGACGGGAAAATCAACCTGACTGTCCAGTCTTTCAGAGGAGACTCTGAACCAGTCAGACTCGTGTGCTTACAGACTTGTGCACATCAAAGAACCCATGACAGTTGAAAATTGGAAAGACCAGGCAGGTATCTCCCAACTGTCCTGACAAAATTGGGAGGTTCAGTTCCCAACTGTCCTGACAAAATTGGGAGGTTCATTTCCCAACTGTCGCTGCAAAATTGGGAGGTTCATTTCCCAACTGTCGCTGCAAAATTGGGAGGTTCATTTCCCAACTGTCGCTGCAAAATTGGGAGGTTCATTTCCCAACTGTCGCTGCAAAATTGGGAGGTTCAGTTCCCAACTGTCCTGACAAAATTGGGAGGTTCATTTCCCAACTGTCGCTGCAAAATTGGGAGGTTCATTTCCCAACTGTCGCTGCAAAATTGGGAGGTTCATTTCCCAACTGTCGCTGCAAAATTGGGAGGTTCAGTTCCCAACTGTCGCTGCAAAATTGGGAGGTTCATTTCCCAACTGTCGCTGCAAAATTGGGAGGTTCATTTCCCAACTGTCGCTGCAAAATTGGGAGGTTCATTTCCCAACTGTCGCTGCAAAATTGGGAGGTTCAGTTCCCAACTGTCGCTGCAAAATTGGGAGGTTCATTTCCCAACTGTCGCTGTAAAATTGGGAGGTTCATTTCCCAACTGTATGCCTGAAGTCAGTATGTGGCTACCTTAATTGTGGAAGAAGAAAAAACCAAAACAGTCACATACATAAAAACTGCACCATTGGTGAACCTCGGAGCTCAAGCTGAGGAACAAAACAAAACAAAAATGATGAGGAAGAGAACATGGTGGTGATGGTGATAATCTCTTCCCTTCTCTCGTTCGCTTTTTACACCGTCAGATGTGTTTGGGAGAAATAGTGGCATACAAGTCCTTTCCAGCTCTTCTCGTGGGCCGTACAGCTTGGTGTGCAGGGTTGTCTCTGTCGGCCACACAATCTTCCTCAAGTCGCTGAATAGCGTGCACCTCTGAAGGATGTGCTCGCCAGTCTGGTTTTCTTTGCCACAGGCACACACGGGAGAAGGAACGAGTTTTTACCTTTGTAATAATAATAATAATAATAAATGGAACTTATATAGCGCTATATCTTGCAAAGACAAATCAAAGCGCATGCATTCAACCTAATCTTACACAGTCATGCAATCAATGATAAATGATCAATAGTTCAAACAAACAGATATTTACAAACATGGGTGCGCTGCAGACAAAATCTATGAAATAAAATGTAAATGGTCAAATGTTTTTCAAAAGCACACACACACTCACACAGGTCGCATACTTTTTTTATTTAAATGTGTGTGTGGACGTGAGCGCGCACAGGTGTGCATGAGTATGTGTGTGCGTGTATATGTATATGTGGTAATTTGTATTTTCAATGTATTTCCTTAACGATTTTTTCCTTTTTTTTCTTTTTTACTGGTTTAATTTAATGGTAAATGATGCTATAATGTAGTGACTTAGTATAATCATTACGAAATTTGTTCTTAGATAGATGGCTTGATGAAAAAAAGCAAATGCATTGCTTATTCAATGTACCATCTTGAAATAAAATTTTGACTTGACTTGACTTGACTACTTTAGCAGGGTGATAGGGCATGGGTTAGTGAAGGTGGGATAGCTCTGATATGAAATAGGAGGTGGGGGGGGAATCTTAGGTTTGAAATAAATATGTCTTGAGGCTGGATTTAAAAGTGTCATAACTAGGTTTCTGGCGAAGAGAGAGAGGGAGCTCATTCCAGGTCGATGGACCCGAAATAGAGAAAGAGTGGTGGCCAACAGTGGATTGGTTGAATCTAGGTATTCGTAGGCACAAGGTATCTGCAGCAGAGCGGAGGGAACGTGAAGGAGTGTACAGGTTAAGACATTCCCAGAGGTAGGAGGGTGCAGTTTTGTGGAGACATTTGTAACAGAGGGTACTGATCTTATAATTTACTCTCTGTGGCACAGGCAGCCAGTGGAGAGATTGCAAGAGAGGGGTAATGTGCTCAGATTTTTTCTTTCTGAGAACTAGTCGAGCTGTGGAGTTTTGTATACGTTGAAGGGAGTGGATAGATGATGCTGGAAGACCAGACAAAAGAGAATTGCAATAGTCCAGACGTAAAAGAATGAGAGAAGTGACAGGTTTGGCTGTTGCATCGGTGGACAGGTACTTTTGAATAGCACTAATACGCCATAATTGTTAGTAGCACGATTGACAGGTCTGGGTGATGAATTTTTTCATAGAGAGTGTGTTGTTGATAACGACACCTAGATACTTCACAGCAGTGGATAGAGGGACTGATGTATTGCCGAGTTCTATTGAAGCTGTTGTAATGGAAGAGAGTTTGTGTTTGGTCCCTACAAGCATGGCTTCGGTTTTATCTGCATTTAGCTGTAATTTTTTCTGTGTCATCCAGTTTTGAATATCTTCAAAGCAGCGGGCCATATTTGTCAGGAGAGAAGGCAGATTTTCAGGAGTAACACTGCTTTGAATCTGAGAGTCATCTGCGTAAAAATGATGGTTGATTTGATGACGTTTTATTATATGTGACAGTGGGGCAGTGTAAAGAGTGAAAAGAACAGGGCCTAGAACTGATCCCTGTGGGACTCCGCATTCCAGTTTGGCAGGTATTGATTGAATCTTGTTTACTGCAACTGTCTGGAATCGGTCAGTAAGGTATGAATTAAACCAGGTGAGGGCTGTGCCAGTAACACTGAAATGTTTTTTGAAGACGGGAGAGAAGAATTGAGTGGTCTATAGTATCAAAGGCTGCTGATAAGTCGAGTAGAGTGAGAAGGGAGATTTTCCCTGAGTCAGAAGTGAGTAGAAGCGTGTTTAAAGTGTGTACTAGGGTGGTTTCAGTGCTGTGGTTGACGCGATCGGCAGATTGAAACTCAGGAAGATTGTTGGAGAGAAGGTGGTTGTTGAGCTGTTTGAGAACTACCTTATCAAGGACTTTAGAAATAAAAGGTAGATTGGAAACAGGTCTATAATTCTTCAGACATGTCCTTTGTGGACATGTGATGATGATAATGAAGGGGATAATGATGGTGATGATGGTGATGTGTTTTGACCAGGAAGACCAGCAGGAGGTGGAGGCAATGGGCTGAGACACCTTGTTTTACACTGAAGGAATAACAATGATAGTGATGGTGATGATGGTGATGGTGATAGTCATGATCATGATGACGATAATGACGATGTGTCAATCGTGACCAGGAGGACCAGCAGAAGCTGAAGGCAGTGGACTGGGACACCTGGTTTTACACTGAAGGAATAACGATGATAGTGATAATGGTAATGGTAATGATAGTGATGATGATGATAGTCATGATCATGATGATGACGACGATAATGATGATGTGTCAATCGTGACCAGGAGGACCAGCAGAAGCTGAAGGCAGTGGACTGGGACACCTGGTTTTATGCTGAAGGAATGCCCAACATTCAGCCAAAGTCAGTTATCTGTCTGCTTGTCTGTCTGTCTGTCAGTCTGTCTGTCTGTCCTATCTCTGTCTGTCTGTCTGTCTGTCTGTCTGTGTTGATTTGGTTGCTTTGCCTGTGCACCTCTTATCTGTCATGCCATTTCTGGGTTTTTTCCTTATATCTGTCCCAGCCTCTATTTCTCTCTGTCTCTCTCTCCCCATCTCTCTATCATCCCACCTCCTTCTCTCACCTCGTCTGTGCTTCTCTTCTTTCTGCCTGTCTGTGTGCTATCTTCTGTCTGTGTCTGTCTTGTCTTCTTTCTGCTTCTCTGTCTCTCTATCTTCCCTCCTGTCTCTTCCCTTCTCTCTCATCTCTCTCTCTCTCTCTCTCCTCTCTCTCTCTCTCTCTCTCTCTCTCGTTCCTCCCTGCATTCTCAGTCTCTCTATCTCTCTGTCTTTTTCTCTCCTCTTATTTTTTTCTTTATTTTCCCCCAGCCCATTCACCTCCTGCCTTGTTCAACACGCTAGTGAATTTTGCGCTTAAGTGACAGTCTGACATGCCTGTTTTTCATAAACCACATACGCTATGTGACATTTTGCCTGTACTGTCATCAACATAACCCGCTAGGTGACATTTTGCCTGTGCTGTCATCAACATAACCCGCTATGTGACATTTTGCCTGTGCTGTCATCAACATAACCCGCTATGTGACATTTTGCCTGTACTGTTTTGATATGGCGATCAGGTACTGAAGTCATCAACATAACACGCTATGTGACATTTTGCCTGTACTGTTTTGATATGGCGATCAGGTACTGAAGTCATCAACATAACACGCTAGGTGACATTTTGCCTGTGCTGTTTTGATACGGCGATCAGGTACTGAAGTCATCAACTAAAGGATGGGCACAGGGTGTTGTCCTGTCGGTTGTGTTAGTGGCCCAGGAGGCATTTCATGTGCTTTTTTTCCCATCAGTTTGAAGCGTTTGTTTTCTTTTTAAATTAATTTTTGGGACACACACATGCACGCGTACATGCATGCAGGCACACACACACACACACACACACACCTCGCACACTCACTCACTCTCACTCATGCACACACATGATGGTTTGACTTACTGAGGTAAGTGCCAATTTCATTATTCCATAATTAAAAATTAGAAAGATTTTCAACCTGGGAAAAAATAAATCTACATTTAGAGCTGAGCTAACTGCTGTATTGTTTGCGATGTACTGTGTACTTGACTTCCCTAAAGACATTTTCGTCATACTTGTGTGTGTTGATTCTAAATCAGTTTTACATGCTTTGAAAAATTCTAATCCTAACGTGAGTAAAGACCTTCTCATTGAAATCAGGCATCTGGTGCATTTTATGGTTCTATTAAGAGGTAGTACTGTTACTTTCTGCTGGGTTCCCTCACACAGTGGAATCTATTTTAATGAAAAAGTTGACATTCTTGCAAACTATGGGGCTAGGTATAGAAATTACTCTTGTGGAATAAATGTTGCATTAATATCTTTGCATGAGGGATACAACTTGCTACAAAATGCTTGCTGGAAGCATTTCAGATAGAAGATCAAGATTCAAGATTCAAGATTTAATTCCTTTCACCCCTTTTGGGGTATGGAGGATTACAAACAAACTCAACAGGAGAATAAACCTAACAGCAATACACCCAAAAATGATAGTAATACTAACAGGAACTGAAAAGCAAGAGTTCATCGCAAAATGATAAGAAAACATTATCAAAGACTGAAGACTATTTTTCAAGTATACAAATTTCGTTAAAAGACACAACCTACATTTGTGGAAGACAAGTGAAATTCAAGAAATATCTGCAAATTTTATGAATTTTGAGAGCGACAGGAGAACTTTTCAAGATTTGCATTTCATTAGCCTACAAAAATTATAACTGGACATGGGTTGAAGAAAATGTTGGGAATGAAATCTTGTCGTAAATGTTTGAAGTGGGGACACTCCATGACAAAATGAAATGCACCTTCTAAAACAGACAAATTACATTTTGAACATATTCTTTCCTCCTGTGGTATATCATGCAAATGCCCATCAATCAGCGATTCTGGCTATCATTTTTGTGATAGCTGTAAAGTAATATAATAAATTGTCAAAATACTGTAATTTTTTGCAAAGTCTGTGGTTTGCAGAAATGTGTTATCCCTCATGTTCAAATTTAAGCTATCTTTTAAAACAAAACACTCAAAAGATGTAAACTACATCGTGGTGCTAAGATAACAGATAATCATGCTCTTCACTGTGGACATCTAAAAGCATTTTTACCTGCTGTGCCTAATCTATCACTGGATCAGTGTTTGTCTGAACCATCGCTATTGTTGGACATTGTGTTAGCGCTAATAAAAAGTCTGATTATTCAGTATTTGTAGTTTGTTAAAGTTAGTTCTAAATTTCAACTGTTATCTGACCTTGTTTTCAGCTAGTGTTTAATTTATTTTTCATGTTCGGAATTTTGTGTGTGTGTGTTTTTTTTTAATCTAAAATCACTTGGAAGTGAAAAGCCGTTAACCTGAAGACATTACGTTAACCTGAAGACATCACACCACACACACACACACAGACAGTTATGTCTCTACCGAATGCTTGCAGGTTCGATACCAGCCTGGCGCAGCCCTGCCACGACCTCTCTGCGCGCTGGTTGGCAGCAAGCGACGCGGATCTGTCGGCCTTCTCCGCTGCAGACCTGGACAAGTTTTCCTCGCTGCAGACACGCGAGTTTGTGTCGCTGCTGCTGCAGGCAGACGTGGTGCTGTCAGTGGCCAAACTGAGAGTGATGGACAGCCTCTACCACCTCACCGCCATCAGAAACTCCGAGATCCGCTTCAGGTTGGTGGCAAAGTTCGTGAGAGTGGGGGGTGGAGAGGGGAGGGTGGGAGGGAGAAGGGCGTGTGTGTGTTGGGGGTGGGGGATGGGAGGGATAGAAAGGGGAGGGTGTGTGTGTGTTTTTGAAGACTCTTGGTTGTCTGTCTGTGTATGTGTGTGCATGTAGGTGGGTGGGGTTGTATTTGTGCATGTGTGTGAAGACTTGTGTGTGCATATGTGAAGATGTGTGTGCGTGATGTGTCTGTGTGGTGTGTGTGTGTGTGTGTGTGTTGTATCTGTCAGTGTGTGTGTTGGTGCATGCTTGTGTATGTGTCTGTCTGCTCATGCTTGTATTGAAATACATGTTATCTGTATCAGTAACATGCATGATTCCAGAATACAATGAATATGCTGCAATAATAGTATTGGTGTAGATGTTGTGTTGTTATCATTGTTGTTGATACTAGTGTTGTGATCATTGTTGTTGTTACTTGTGTGTTATTTTATTATTGTTGCTGTTACCAGTGTCCTGTGGTGTTGTTATCAATGTCAGGACCATTGTTGTTGTTACTGTTGTTGGTATCATTGCTGTTACATGTATTATCATTGTTGCTGTTACTAGTGTCACTACCATTGTTGCTAATGCTAGTGTTGTTATCAATGTCAAGACCATTGTTGTTGTTACTGGTGTTGGTATCATTGTTGTTACTTGTATTATCATTGTTGCTGTTACTAGTGTCACTACCATTGTTGCTAATGCTAGTGTTGTTATCAATGTCAAGACCATTGTTGTTGTTACTGTTGTTGGTATCATTGCTGTTACTTGTATTATCATTGTTGCCGTTACTAGTGTCACTACCATTGTTGCTAATGCTAGTGTTGTTATCAATGTCAAGACCATTGTTGTTGTTACTGTTGTTGGTATCATTGCTGTTACTTGTATTATCATTGTTGCCGTTACTAGTGTCACTACCATTGTTGCTAATGCTAGTGTTGTTATCAATGTCAAGACCATTGTTGTTGTTACTGGTGTTACACCAGTACTATTTCCATCATTGTTGATACTAGTATTATTATCATTGTTGTTGTTACTGGTTTTACACCAGTACTATTTCCATCATTGTTTATACTAGTATTATTATCAATTTTGTTGTTACTGGTTTTACACCAGTACTATTTCCATCATTTGTTGATACTAGTAGTATTATCGTTGTTGTTGTTACTGGTTTTACACCAGTACTATTTCCATCATTGTTGATACTAGTAGTATTATCGTTGTTGTTGTTACTGGTTTTACACCAGTACTATTTCCATCATTGTTGATACTAGTAGTATTATCGTTGTTGTTGTTACTGGTTTTACACCAGTACTATTTCCATCATTGTTGATACTAGTAGTATTATCGTTGTTGTTGTTACTGGTGTTACACCAGTACTATTTCCATCATTGTTGATACTAGTAGTATTATCGTTGTTGTTGTTACTGGTGTTGCACCAGTACTATTTCCATCATTGTTGATACTAGTTTTATTATCATTGTTGTTACTGGTTTTACACCAGTACTATTTCCATCATTGTTGATACTAGTAGTATTATCGTTGTTGTTGTTACTGGTGTTACACTAGTACTATTTCCATCATTGTTGATACTAGTAGTATTATCGTTGTTGTTGTTACTGGTGTTACACCAGTACTATTTCCATCATTGTTGATACTAGTAGTATTATCGTTGTTGTTGTTACTGGTGTTACACCAGTACTATTTCCATCATTGTTGATACTAGTATTATTGTCATTGTTGTTACTGGTTTTACACCAGTACTATTTCCATCATTGTTGATACTAGTAGTATTATCGTTGTTGTTGTTACTGGTGTTACACCAGTACTATTTCCATCATTTGTTGATACTAGTAGTATTATCGTTGTTGTTGTTACTGGTTTTACACCAGTACTATTTCCATCATTGTTGATACTAGTAGTATTATCGTTGTTGTTGTTACTGGTGTTACACCAGTACTATTTCCATCATTGTTGATACTAGTAGTATTATCGTTGTTGTTGTTACTGGTGTTACACCAGTACTATTTCCATCATTTGTTGATACTAGTAGTATTATCGTTGTTGTTGTTACTGGTGTTACACCAGTACTATTTCCATCATTGTTGATACTAGTAGTATTATCGTTGTTGTTGTTACTGGTTTTACACCAGTACTATTTCCATCATTTATTGATACTAGTAGTATTATCGTTGTTGTTGTTACTGGTGTTGCACCAGTACTATTTCCATCATTTGTTGATACTAGTAGTATTATCGTTGTTGTTGTTGCTGTGTTACAGATGGCTGCGGCTGGGCCTGAAGAGCCGTTGGCAGGATTCCATAGCACCGGCCCTGCAGTTCGTCACCGAGCAGGGCAGGATGAAGTTTGTCCGGCCCCTGTACAGGTCAGTGGACAGTGGTGGACAGTGGTGGACAGTGGTGGACAGTGGAGTCAAGTTTGGCCCCTGTATGTGTCAGTGGGCAGTAGTGGACAGTAGTGGACAGTGGAGTTAAGTTTGGCCCCTGTATGTGTCAGTGGACAGTAGTGGACAGTGGAGTTAAGTTTGGCCCCTGTATGTGTCAGTGGACAGTAGTGGACAGTGGAGTTATGTTTGGTTCCTGTATGTGTCAGTGGACAGTAGGGGACAGTGGAGTTAAGTTTGGCCCCTGTATGTGTCAGTGGACAGTAGGGGACAGTAGTGGACAGTAGTGGACAGTGGAGTCAAGTTTGGCTCCTGTATGTGTCAGTGGACAGTAGGGGACAGTGGAGTTAAGTTTGGCCCCTGTATGTGTCAGTGGACAGTAGTGGACAGTGGAGTTATGTTTGGCCCCTGTATGTGTCAGTGGACAGTGGTGGACAGTGGAGTTAAGTTTGGCCCCTGTATGTGTCAGTGGACAGTAGTGGACAGTGGAGTTATGTTTGGCCCCTGTATGTGTCAGTGGACAGTGGTGGACAGTGGAGTTAAGTTTGGCCCCTGTATGTGTCAGTGGACAGTAGGGGACAGTGGAGTTAAGTTTGGCCCCTGTATGTGTCAGTGGACAGTAGTGGACAGTGGAGTCAAGTTTGGCTCCTGTATGTGTCAGTGGACAGTGGTGGACAGTGGAGTCAAGTTTGGCCCCTGTATGTGTCAGTGGACAGTGGTGGACAGTGGAGTTAAGTTTGGCTCCTGTATGTGTCAGTGGACAGTGGTGGACAGTGGAGTTAAGTTTGGCTCCTGTATGTGTCAGTGGACAGTAGTGGACAGTGGAGTCAAGTTTGGCTCCTGTATGTGTCAGTGGACAGTAGTGGACAGTGGAGTTAAGTTTGGCCCTGTATGTGTCAGTGGACAGTAGTGGACAGTGGAGTTAAGTTTGGCCCCTGTATGTGTCAGTGGACAGTAGTGGACAGTGGAGTTAAGTTTGGCCCCTGTATGTGTCAGTGGACAGTAGTGGACAGTGGAGTCAAGTTTGGCTCCTGTATGTGTCAGTGGACAGTAGGGGACAGTGGAGTTAAGTTTGGCCCCTGTATGTGTCAGTGGACAGTAGTGGACAGTGGAGTCAAGTTTGGCCCCTGTATGTGTCAGTGGACAGTAGTGGACAGTGGAGTCAAGTTTGGCTCCTGTATGTGTCAGTGGACAGTAGGGGACAGTGGAGTTAAGTTTGGCCCCTGTATGTGTCAGTGGACAGTAGGGGACAGTGGAGTTAAGTTTGGCTCCTGTATGTGTCAGTGGACAGTAGTGGACAGTGGAGTCAAGTTTGGCCCCTGTATGTGTCAGTGGACAGTAGTGGACAGTGGAGTCAAGTTTGGCTCCTGTATGTGTCAGTGGACAGTAGTGGACAGTGGAGTTAAGTTTGGCCCCTGTATGTGTCAGTGGACAGTAGTGGACAGTGGAGTTAAGTTTGGCCCCTGTATGTGTCAGTGGACAGTAGTGGACAGTGGAGTTAAGTTTGGCCCCTGTATGTGTCAGTGGACAGTAGTGGACAGTGGAGTCAAGTTTGGCTCCTGTATGTGTCAGTGGACAGTAGTGGACAGTGGAGTTAAGTTTGGCCCCTGTATGTGTCAGTGGACAGTAGGGGACAGTGGAGTTAAGTTTGGCTCCTGTATGTGTCAGTGGACAGTAGGGGACAGTGGAGTTAAGTTTGGCCCCTGTATGTGTCAGTGGACAGTAGGGGACAGTAGTGGACAGTGGTGGACAGTAGTGGACAGTGGAGTTATGTTTGGCTCCTGTATGTGTCAGTGGACAATATGACAGTTGACAGTGTACAGTGTGTACAGTTGAGATGGCAGACAAGTCAAGAATTTCTGATGACATCATCAGAAAAGTCAAAAACTCATTGATGGCATCATCAGACAGGCCAGAAAGTCATTGATTATGTCATCAGACAGGCCAGAAAGTCATTGATTATGTCACCAGACAGGCCAGAAAGTCGTTGGTGACGTCATCAGACAGGCCAGAAAGTCGTTGGTGACGTCATCAGACAGGCCAGAAAGTCGTTGATTATGTCACCAGACAGGCCAGAAAGTCATTGATTACGTCACCAGGCAGGCCAGAAAGTCATTGATTACGTCATCAGACAGGCCAGAAAGTCGTTGGTGACGTCATCAGACAGGCCAGAAAGTCGTTGGTGACGTCATCAGACAGGCCAGAAAGTCGTTGGTGACGTCACCAGACAGGCCAGAAAGTCGGTGACATCATCAGACAGGCCAGAAAATCATTGATGGTGTCATCAGACAATTTAGAAAATCATTGACATCATCAGACAAATTAAACAAATAATTGATTATGACATCACCACAGACGTCATTAATCAAGTCTGTAGTGTGGTGTGGTGTGGTGTGGTGTGTGGAGTTGTCAAGTGTGGAATATAGCACTATCACAGCTCTTGTTTCATCACTGTTGTTACTAGTTGCACTGTTACTGTTGTTATTGTTGTGTCACTGGCATACTGTGGTGTTGTGCCTCCCAAGGACCATGTTACTGCTCACAACTCCTCAAAACCTCTTTTTTTCTTTTACCTGTTCCTTATAGACACTAAGACACTTTCTCACAGCCCCCTGAATCGGAAATCCCCGCTGGGACATAAAGTCAACTGCAGTAGCAGCAACAACAAAAGTGTGGTGTGGTGTGGTGTGTGGTGTGGTGTGGTGTGTGGTGTGGTGTGGTGTGGTGTGGTGGGATGTGTTGGGGTGTGGTGTGGTGTGTGGTGGGGTGTGGTGTGGTGTGGCGTGGCGTGGCGTGTAATGGTGGATGTGGTGTGGCGTGGTAATGGTGTTTGTGCGTGATTAAATGATGTATGATGGTTGTGCGTGGCGTGGCGTGGTATGGTGTGATGTGGTTGTGGACGTGGCAGTGGCGTGCATACAAGTGTTGGTGTGTTGTGTTGTGTTTGGTGTCGGTGTGTGTGTGTGTGGTGTGGTGTGGTGATGGCGATGGTCAAACTTGTTGTTAGCTGTCTAGGTACATGGTGTGTGTGGATGTGGTGTGGCAGTGGTAATGTGGGTGCAGGCAGTGGCTACAGTGGTGTGGTGTGGTGTGGTGTGGGCGTGTAATGGTGTGGTGTGGTGTGGGGGTGTGGTTGGTATGGTGTGGTGTGGTGTTGTGGTGTGGTAATGCGTTGGTAATGGTGTGGTGTGGTGTGTGTGGTGGATGGGTGTGTGGTGTGGGTGGTAATGGTGTGGTGTGGTGTGTGTGTGGTGTGGTAATGTGTGATGGTGTGGTGGTGTGGGTGGTTGGTGGTGAGTGTGTGTGGTAATGGGTGTGGTGTGGTGTGGTGTGTGGTGGTGTGGTGTGATGTGGTTGTGGTTAATGGTGTGGTGTGGGTGTATGGTGTGTGTGGTGTGGTGGGGTGTGGATGTGGTGAATGGTAGTGTGTGTGGTGGTGTGGTGTGGTGTGGTGTGGTGTGGTGTGTGTGTGTGTGTTGGTGTGGTGGTGTGGTAGTGGTGTATGTGTGTGGTGTGTGTGGTAATGGTGTGGTGTGGTGTGTGTGGTGTGTGGTGTGTGTGGTGTGGTAATGGGTGTGTGTGGTGTGGTGTGGTGTGGTGGTGTGGTGTGGTGTGGTGTGGTAATGGTGTGGTGTGGTGTGGTGTGGTGTGGTAATGGTGTGGTGTGGTGTGGTGTGGTGTGGTGTGGTGTGGTGTGGTGTGGTGTGGTAATGGTGTGGTGTGGTGTGGTGTGGCGGTGTGGTGGTGGGTGTGGCGGTGTGGTGTGGTGTGGTGTGGTGGGTGGTGTGGTGTGGTAATGGTGTGGTGTGGTGTGGTGTGGCGGTGTGGTGTGGTGTGGCGGTGTGGTGTGTGTGGTGTGGTGGTGTGGTGTGGTGTGGTGTGTGTGGTGTGGTAATGGTGTGGTGTGGTGTGATGTGGTGTGGTAATGGTGTGGTGTGGTGGTGTGGTGTGATGTGGTGTGGTAATGGTGTGGTGTGGTGTGGTGTGGTGGTGTGGTGTGGTGTGGTGGTGTGGTGTGGTGTGGTGTGGTAATGGTGTGGTGTGGTGTGGTGTGGTGGTGTGGTGTGGCGTGGTGTGGTGTGATGTGGTGTGGTGTGGTGGTGTGGTGTGGTGTGGTGTGATGTGGTGTGGTTGTGGGTGTGGTGTGGTGTGATGTGGTGTGGTAATGGTGTGGTGTGGTGTGTTGTGGTGTGATGTGGTGTGGTGTGGTGTGGTGTGGTGTGGCGTGGTAATGGTGTGGTGTGGTGTGTGGTGTGGTGTGGTGTGGCGTGGTAATGGTGTGGTGTGGTGTTGGGTGTGGCGGTGTGGTGTGGTGTGGTGTGGTGTGTAATGGTGTGGTGTGGTGTGGTAATGGTGTGGTGTGGTGTGGTGTGGTGTGGTGTGGTAATGGTGTGGTGTGGTGTGGTGTGGTGTGGTGTGGTGTGGTGTGGTGTGGTAATGGTGTGGTGTGGTGTGGTGTGGCGGTGTGGTGTGTGTGTGGCGGTGTGGTGTGGTGTGGTGTGGTGGTGTGGTGTGGTGGGTAATGGTGTGGTGTGGTGTGGTGTGGCGGTGTGGTGTGGTGTGGCGGTGTGGTGTGGTGTGGTGTGGTGGTGTGGTGTGGTGTGGTGGTGTGGTGTGGTGCGGTGTTGCAGGGACATGTACCAGTGGGAGGAAGCGCGGCAGAAGGCAGTGGACAACTTCCTGCAGCACCGCCACGAAATGCACAACACCACGGCCAAAGAGGTGGCCAAGGACCTCCACCTCAACCACTGAACCCATCAACCGCTGAACCCATCAACCGCTGAACCCATCAACCACTGATTCCATCAAGCAGTGATCCCATTAACCCTTTTCGTCCCGCATAAAACTGAGCAATCTCATTCTCCAGACCAAGTAAATTTCAAGTCGTCACTGCTGAAAGAGGACGAGGTCAGAAAAACAGTCGTTAAAATTTTGTTTCTCGATGGATTGTTGGACCACACAGTTGTCATGTGGCACAGGAAGAACCAAGAGTAATCTGACTTCATATAAAAGGAAGTTAGCAAGGCTGACTGGAACTATTCACCAAAAACCAAAGTAATCTTCAGGACACGAGTCCCTCATTCCGCGGTCTCTTGTAAACAAACGAGAAAGTCACGAGGGACTCGTGTCACGGGAAGAAATGTGTTGACCGTTGAGCCCATCAACCTCTGAACCCATCAACCTCTGAACCCATCAACCGCTGAATCCATCAATGGCACAACCCCTTAACCACTGAACTTGTCAACCAGTGAATCTATCAACCACTGCACCTGTCAACCACTGAACCAGTCAACTGCTAAACCCATCAACCACTGATCCCATCAACCGGTGAACCCATCAACCAGTGAAACCATTAACCGGTGAAACCATTAACCAGTGAACCCATCAACTACTGAACCCATCAACCAGTCACTGAACCTTTTTAAACCGAACAATTTGGAGTGTTTGTTTCCTCTGCATTATGAGCATTTGTATAGGTTTTTTAAAAAAAGAAAAGATTTCTAACAGACAGTCCTGAAATTTGGCCACTGGAATAATAATATATTAAAAATACAAAGGGCAAAATTTCAAACTTGTTGCTGCTAAGGTTTTTATGTGATAAAGAGGAGGGGGAAAGGTATTTGTTCACACTTATGCAACTGAGGTTGGAAAATAGCCATCACATTGCAATATCAATGGTGAAACAAAAAAGTCAAAGTTCAGAGGTTAGTCTATGATAATGAGACTTCACGATGGGTATGCTCGATTAGCTCTGCTCACCATGGCATGAGCAGGACCAGTGTTTAAAGGCAGAATCAGCAGTTGCGGACATTAGCAAGAAACGGTTTCGCGAGCAACATCTGTGATCACCAATGTGAGCAGGCAGTGAGATCACCTCCTCCTCCTAAGTGTGACACTCTAACCACCACTAGGCTACCCTGCCCCCCCACCCCCCCCCCCCCCCCCACACCCCACCACCACCCCAAAACCATATCATGGATTTGACCCTGCAACCAAAGTAAACATTACACTGCAAGACCCCTAAACCAATTATTCTTATTGTCAACTTTTTATTGGGTTTTGTTGGGTTCTTTGTTTTTTGTTGTTGTTGTCATCTGTAATGGCACATGATCATTGTAGGCAGCCTTCAGTATCGGAAGACTATGGAGTTGCACTCTAGGTGTTAACTCTGGTACAGCCTCGGCTGTTGCTGGCCAGTCCCACACGGGAATGACAGACAGTGCCTATGGCAGAGGAGGGCACAGATGAAGTCTGACAATGCTGGTCTGTCTGTCTGCCTGGGCTGCAGCCTTTCTTCTCCTTCTCTTTGCCTCCTGTTGCTGAGCAAGTGTCTCTTCCAACTTGGAGAGACCTTTCTGCACAGTCTGTCTCCAGGCTGACTGTTCCAGGGCTGTTGCTTCCTAGTTGTTCTGGCTTTTCTTGGGTTTTGTTGTTTTTCTTTGTTTTTTTTTCATCTTTAATGGCACATTATATAGCAGCTGAAAAAGTATGTTATGAGGCAGAGGGAGACTTTGTATGTATTGTTAATGTTAGTGCTTTTAGTATTTTGCTATCAGTGTGTATCCTCATATTTGTAGGCAGAGAAAAAAAAAAGTGTTGTCAGTGTGATTTAGTTGTTTCACCATTCCTGCGAGTGTGTGTGTGTGTTTTAAATTTAGACATGACGGACGCTATAGTCGAGTGGTTCAGACCGTTTGGCTTCAACCCCATGGGTCCATGAAGTCCTGGGTTCGAATCTCAGCTATGGCATTTGATGAATTAAGGGTGGGGATTTTTATGATCTCCCAGGCCAGTGTCTAGTGCAGACCTGTCAGTGCCTTACTTCCCTTCATGGATAACCACGCTCTATGCTGCTGAACCTCAGCTTGTGGGGAGTGAGTGCTCTGACCATGGAGCTGTCCTGCTCCCTCAAAGACAAGCACCCACACCCCCACTCAAGGTCTACATAGCGGAAGAGTTCTGGTTCAAACAGGGATCGAACCTGTGACTTGTTGCTTTCTGATCAAGTGTAATACCGCTTGACCCCTGATCCACCTGGCATATCTTAGTACACTACGCAGCCATTTTTGAAAAACACGTTTTTTTCCCCATTCCTTGGCTAGAGGTCCGAGGTTCACCAATGGTGAGATTTTGCAGATGTGATCATTTTTGCCCACTATGAAGGTAGCTGCATTCCGACTGCAGGGATTGAACAATGGATAAGAAATGTGAAAGGGTGTTGGAGAAGTTGTGAGTATCAGGTCAGGTTTGAGAACACAGGAAGGCTGTCAAAGGGAGGCCATCCCTCACAGAACATGCTCGGCGTCAAAGAAGGGAGATAATGATGGTGTTGTCTCGTCATAGCTTAGTCTTTTCATACATACTTTTTGTTGTTGGTGATGATGTTTGTTATTTGCTCTGTGGCTGTATGGTGCTTATAATTCAGAAGTGTTGTCGCAGAGTAAAGAGAATTTGCTTGTATTCATGGATAATTTGTGCAGATCTTTTTGAAAAGGATGGAATAATTTATATCAACAGATTTTTGTGTGTATTCCACTGAAAATGAATGAGTAACGCACATTATCAATTATTGTCTCAAAATGCTTGAATAGATATTAAAAACGTACATCGCACATACATTTGCGTACATAATTTTGACCATGGAGGGATGGTAAACATGGCAATGCTGTGAAATTGATGTCTGTTCTGTGTTCTTTTGTGTGCATGTGGTGTCAGCATCGCACTGTGTTTTGCACACACACACTCACGCATGCATGCACGAACACATGCACAAATGCACGCACAGTAGAAATCTGGTGCCATATGCACACACACACACACACACACACACACACACACACACACAGGGGGGTAGCAGTGGGCCATTGTGTGCTGGTGGGTACAGAAAAAAGCACATGAGTGCTTATTCCGTTATCCTTGAAAATATTATTTAAAAACAAAACGCAAAAGAAAACATGATCTACAGGTAAGGCACCCATTGAAAATGTGACAAGTTGCGCGTTCGGTTCTCTTTTCAATCTGACTTTTGCACATGAACAGAACCCAGGGCATCAAGAGACTGGTTTCTTACAGATGCACTGACATTTTTTATATGGGTGGCGCTGAACTTGAGGTGATGCCATACCCCTGTGAACCTGTAGACCATGTGTGTGCGTGTGGCGTGTGTGTTGTGTGTGTGTGTGATTTTTTATTTATTTATCTCTTTATCATTCTTTTATTTTGAGGATAGTGGAATAAGCACTCATGTGTCTGTTGTTTTTTTACATCCAGTCCATGTGTGTATGCAGTTTTGTAAGTTTTGTCATCCGTTCCCACCGACACACAATGGTCTACTCTTCTGAAAAGTGGAACCGGTTTTAACGTGTACACAAGATGTTCTGCATGTGTTCGCGCACATGACCTTGGTTTATGGTCTCATCCGATGGATGTGTGTGTGTGTGTGGACTTGTGTATGGACTTGTGTGTGTTCGTGGACTTGTGTATGTGTGTGTGCATATGGCACTGGCATTGTACTGTGTTGTCCTGCACTGCACTGTACTGAATTGTATTTGAATGTAATGTATTGTTCTGTGTACTACATTTCATTCCCGGCAGATTCAGTCAAGCTGCTGTTTTCAGAACCACCCTGTCACCCCAAGCACAATTCCACCCCTTTGAAAAATGTCAGTTTGTATGTAAAAGTAAAGAAACCAGTCGCTGGCTGCTCTGCCTTCTGTCCATGTACACAAGTCAAAGTGAGACGGGAATGGAAGCACGAGAGTTGTCCCTGCCCTGGAAAAATCCTCTGGAAAAAAGCCACTTTCATGACACTCACACAGCTTCGATTCTCGCTCAAGAGAACTTTTCCTCTAGAGTTAACATCAGTGCCCACTCCACTCACCCCAAAAGTCTTTCGGATGAGACTATAAACTGAAGTCCCGTGTGCAAACCATGAAGAACATCTTGCGCACACGTTAAAACCCGTTCTGCTTTTCGGAAGAGTAGGCGATTGTGTGCCGGTGGGAACGGATGACAAAATTGACAAAACTGCATACACATGGGGACTGGATGAAAAAAAAAAGCACATGAGTGTCCATTTCATTATCCTCGAAATAAGAAACAAAATGCAGACACAACTATTTAGTTTCTCATGGTGGCGTTGATCCTGTGGCGATAAGATAGCAGTGAAAAGAGCAGCGTGATTTCGTGCAGAGGATCTCTCGTGACTAAATGTTGTCCACAGAATGATACAACACAACCAAATACAAACCAGTATAATGCAAAACAGCATAATGAATATATTGCAGCACAAAAAAGGTTAACACGGGTCAGAACTAAAAGACGTGGGGAATGAGAAACTGGAAGACACTAGGATAGTTGAAAATTATTAACCATGATGGATTTGTATTTGCCTACATACAATTTTAACAACAATAACAGAAGGCAGTGAAAGCTAAGGAAAGAAGTCAAGTAAGCACAGAGTTAAACTGTAGAAAACATGATGAACAGAAAGATAAACAATAAAGTTGGGGGGGTTGGGGGAGATAAAAAGAAACTTAAAAACACAAGAAACTAAGTAAGAAATTAAAAAAAAAACACCACCCAAACAAAACAAATATACATACTCTAACAAGATTAAAACGCGATGCATACAGCTGTAACTACACACACACGCATGGACGCACGCACGCACATACACATGAACGCGCGCGCGCACACACACACACACACGCACACACACAGGGGCACGGGAAAGCCTGGTGGTTAGAGTGACGCGCGTTGAGCTCGTGATCTGCTGACCCGGGTTCGAATCTCGTTCAAGATTTTTCCTCCGGAGTTAATGATGATAATAATAATAATAATAATGAATGAAATTTATGCAGCGCTATATTTTGCAAAGACAAATCAAAGCGCTTGCATTCAACCGTGGGGATGCCGGGAACCTGCCAATATAAATAGCATCTCTACTTTCTGGAAATTCTGTGCTAAGAACTCCATCTTTTCTAGTTTCTTTTTTTTCTGCCTTGTTCCTTTTCTTCCTGCCACCTCCGTGTCTATTTTATGTCTTCTTGGTCGATTCTCATGCCCTTTTTTTTTTTTCCAGAAAGACTTATAAAATAACAATTCTCTCCCACGCCAAAGTCGGATGCGCTGGGCCTGATTTGTCAGGTGCTTAACGGCAGCGCAACGCGTTTTCGCTCATGTGACAGACAAAATTAGTTGCCGTCTGAGCGTTCGACAAAGAAGAAGAAGAAGAAGAAGACACATATTGTATGTGCAATCAGTGTCAAGTTCTACAGAGATGTGTCTTAGGTGTCTGCAATGAATGCTGCTGTGTTTGGAAGAACTGTATCCACCCTCTTCGTTTGTTTTCTTGTAGTGTCATTTGATGGGGTGGGAGATACACTGGCTGACAACAGTCATGGTGGCATGTACACTCACAACATTCTTCTGAGCCTACTTGGGCCATCCAGTGTGTTAGGTGAGGTTCCCCCATGAGCCTGTCAGTATCTATAGCATCCCCACCTTCTGGAAATTATGTGCTAGAAATTCCCTCTTTTCTATCCCTCTCTTTGTTTCTGCCTTGATCCTTTTCTTCCTGTCATCTCCTTATCTATTTTCTGCCTTCTTGGTCCATTCTCCTGCCTTTTTTCCTAGAAAAACTTAAAAGATAACAATTCCCTCCTATGCCAAAGTGGGATGCGCTGGGCCTGACTTGTCAGGCGCTTAATGGCAGTGCAACGCATTTTTGCTCAAGTGACAGGTAACAATAGTCACTGTCTGAGTCTTCAATGAAGAAGTGTCAGCTGAGAGTCAAGACTTCAACTTTCTTGGCGAAATTCTTGTAATCATGACTAACAAGGACAGCGCTTGGAAGAACATGACAAAAAGAAAACAAGGACAAAGGGTGGCATGAGACAAAGGCTAAACAAGTTCAAACCATCGGAAAAGTCTCCTACCAACAGTAGTTTTATCCGCTAATTACATGCACTTCTTTCTTTCTTTCATCTGGCGCTGGTGCCTTTCGGCGTCGCGGGGAGACACAGACGTCTGTCTGCAGCAAGGCGGGAGGCTTGATGTAGTGACAGGTCATGGGCTCGCAGGGTGTCAGCCACGGAGTCGCCCCATCGTCTCCTTGGTCTACCTCTGGCTTTCCAGCCATTGTATTTGGTGGTGTATGCCCGTAGGGCTGGTTGGTTGGGCGGCATTCTAGTGAGGTGACCAAACCACCTGATCCTTTGTTGTTCGATATGGTGGAGAATTGGTGTTAGTCCGACCATGTCTCTGATCACCTCATTCTTGATCTTGTCGTGTCTGGTCTTGTTGACAGCTTTTCTCAGGCTGAAATTACATGCACGAGTTCAAGAAAGCTGGCTGTTTTTCTTCACAGGGCAAGGCTCAATAAAACCAAACGAAGAACTGTCCAATGATGGTTTTGGTCTGCCCATTGGCCTGGGCAGAGACAGACATGCAGGAGAAAAAATAGGCTGTTGGCGTGTGCTTCTACATAGACGAGAAATGATGTAAGACTGTGAGGGCACAAGCATTGGTGTAGAGGAAGGACAAAGAAATGTGACCCGTTTTGCTCCTCCAGCCCCCCCTCTATCTTTGTCTTATATATATTTTTTTTTACTTCTGTTTATATCCACCCAAAAGCAAACGTGACCAGAACATCGGAGCGTATTTTAGATCACCTCTATGTGTTAGATTCCATATCCCCTGATGCTCCAAAGTTCATCCTGGGTGATTTCAACATCTGTTCACCCAATAAAAAAACAAACCCTGAAGAACTATGAACTGCAAGCGATCTTCCCCAAGCCCAGAACAACACTTTCGATTTGTGCAAGGGGATTGTAGCAGGCGCGATTAAACCATTGCCATTGCCTCCAATTTGGAACATCCGACCACAACTGTGTCCTGACAGCACCAGTGTACCAGTCAGTGTTTCGGCGCCTTCAGCCCATGGTCAGGACCATGAAGAAATGGATTGCTGATAGCATAGTTAGTCTGCAAGGCTGCTTTGATTGCACAGACTGAGACATGTTTTATGTTATGTGTTCTGATTTGAATGAGCTCACTGATGTTGTTTCTTCTTACACTTCATTTTGTGTTAGTTGCATCATTCCAACAAATGAGGTAGCAATTTACTCCAATAACAAGCATTGGGCTACAACAGATTTCAAATGTGCACTAGCTAAAAAGAAAGTAGTATTTTACACAGGCACAGAACAGCCAAAGAAGCAAGTCAATAAAGAAGTTAAAGCTGCTGTTGCATTGGCAACAACAATAATACTTATTATAAAAAGAAACATTGAAGACAAGTTTGCAGGGTACAATTTTCATGCTGCCTGGCAGGGAATAAAAACTATGTCAGTAGTAAACATGGCGGATGACCCACATAGATCGAAAATTAGTCTTCAGGGGGTCTGTGATGACAACTTGTCAGACCATTCAAATGCTTTTTTTATTTTTAAAAAACTTGCCTCAAAAAGACATTTTTTCCCCAGATGAACTACATGACCTCAAGCAGTCCCTATTCTTTAAGAGTAGCGTCACTGTTGGCCGCCGCTCTTTCTCTATTTCGGGTCCATCGACCTGGAATGAGCTCCCTCTCTCTCTTCGCCAGAAACCTAGTTATGACACTTTTAAATCCAGCCTCAAGACATATTTATTTCAAACCTAACATTTCCCCCCTCCTGTTTCATATCAGAGCTATCCCACCCTCACTAACCCATGTCCTATCACCCTGCTAAAGTATAGGACCTAAGTGAGTGTGTGTGTGTACTTTTGTAAAACATTTGACTATTGAAATTTTATTTCATAGATTTTGTCTGCAGCGCATTATGTTTGTAACTATCTGTTGGTTTAAACTATTGATCATTTGTCATTGATTGCATGACTGTGTAAGATTAGGTTGAATGCATGCGCTTTGATTTGTCTTTTCAAGATTTAGCGCTATATAAGTTCCATGTATTATCATTATTATTATTATTATTATTATATTATTATTATTATTATTCATTTAAAAAAAAAGCAATCTGTAAGGTCTTCAAGGCAGTAGACATGAACAGATCTCCCAGAACAGATGGAAGAACCCTTAAGTTGTGAGCTCGCCAGCGTCTTTCAGCACCTGTTGCAAGCCTGGCTGAGCACGAACCAGACTGTGTGCTTAGGCTTCATAACCAGACACAGTATCGCCCTCTGCTTCATTTCCTGCAAGGAACGTTGAAGGGGGTAGGGTGGGGGTGAGGATGGGGAATGGTTGACATGGGAGAGGACACATGCAGGAAGTGGACGGCCACCATGAAGGCCTGGAGGACAGGGCTAGCTGCCCTTGGTCCATCTCCTGACCACAGCACTGACAGAAGAGCCTGGTGAAGAACGTCGCCTTCTGCTGCACTCAGCTCTTCCCTGATAGCCATCAGAGTTAATGGACTTGTGATGCTGCTGCTGCTGCTGATGATGATGATAATAATAATAATAATATATGGAATTTATATAGCGCTGATGATGATGATGATGATGGTGATGATGATGGTGATGGTGGTGGTGGTGGTAGGAATGCTGTTGCTGCTGCTGCTGATGACGACAACGGCGACGAAGATGAAGGTGTCGATGATAGTGATGGTGATGATGATGATGACGATGATCATGATGATATGATGATGATTGATGATGACGAAGATGGTGATGATGATATTTACAACGATGATGGTGATGATGATGGTGGTGATGATGATGATGATCATCATCATCATGACGACGACGACGCGACGATGATGATGATGATGGTGATGATGATAATGATGATAGTCATGATGATTATGATGATGACAACTTTATTTCTCCTTGCCTTTTGCGCTTCAAGGAGAAACAAGCACGCTATATATAAAATCACAAGTTCGAATCACAAATGAACACTCAAGAACCTCACAATTATTGCATCAGTCGTTTTCTCCTCAACTTTATCTCTTCCTCAACTTTCAAAATAACTATAAACATCACACTGAATGACAGGATCCAACATGTCCGATTCATAGAACACAGCCCCTCTATTCCCCCTGGATAGCCCCCCCTGCCTGCCTCTCTCTCTCTCTCGCTGGTCAGGGCAAGGGCCCAATGAAAAAAAAAGTACCTAAATGGTTATCTGTAACCCTTCAAATATAAAGATCATTCATTCATTTATTTATTCTCTGTCTGTCTGTCTGTCTGTCTGTCTGTCTGTCTCTCTCTTCTCTCTCTCTCTGATCACACAGCCAGTGTGACCGTATTGTGTACAGCAGGATAAGGGGCAGTGCAAATTGCCAGGGACAAAAGGAGGGTCCAGACACATAAGGTCAGTTTGGTAAAGAAGCCAATGTGAACATTCTGTCTGGCCTTCAGATTTGTTTCTCCCGACGCCCCCCTAGTTCGTCTTGCAACACAGAAAATGAAGTTGCTTTGGACACATTCATAGATGGCGCACCCACTGGCAC
Source organism: Rapana venosa (assembly GCA_028751875.1). Classification (NCBI taxonomy): domain Eukaryota; kingdom Metazoa; phylum Mollusca; class Gastropoda; order Neogastropoda; family Muricidae; genus Rapana; species Rapana venosa. The sequence continues at coordinate 5,234,290 of CM054146.1, forward strand.
TCTACCCTGTACTCCACATACCTGATACAAGACCAGCCCTCTTCTCTCCCTCAAGTGTAGGTGATGTTGACTCAGTGTCAGTGAGACCATGTGAATTAGCACTTAAAGACTGGAGTGAGGATTCCCAGGTGTGATAGGGATCAGCGGGAGAGTGGGACGGACGGACCATTCTGGACAGGTGCAGACAGTGCAAATGCCACAGGGGAAGCTGGAAACAGCCCCACTGTCTCCAGCCACAATTGCAGGATTTTGATGGAACATCTACAGACATACACAGAAACTGGCAAACACAAAGGACAGCTGCTTCCAGTCACTAAATTAAAGAAAGCAGCTAAAGACGGGAATCTTCCTGACACGCCCAGTGAGCAGCCAGCAGTACAACGACATCACCACTAATGCTGGTCTGTGGCAGTTCCTCAGTTCCTGCCACCATACCGCTATCAGCCAGTTATTACCAGTGACATCCACACACATGTAGAACTACATATAAACAATACCACGTTTTGGCTACCTCTGGTGAAGAATTTTTGATATTGTACAGTGTTTAATTTTGTTGTTGTGGTCCCTTCCCCCTACTGCCCTTTTGTGAAGGGGTTAAGAAACCTAACACATTAAATCTTTATATATATATATAATATATATATATATATATATATATCTATATATATCTATATATATATATATTATCATCATCATCATCATCATCATAAAATATGGAATTTATATAGCGCTGAATCTTGTAAAAAACAAAAACAAATCGAAGCGCTTGCACTCAATCATTTACAGGCATGCAACTCTCTTTAAACATAATGAACAACAGATTTCAAAACCATGCGCGCGCACGCATGCACGCACGCACACACACACGCACGCACGACACACACACACACCACACACACACACACACACACACACACACACACACAACACACACACACACACACACACACACACACACACACACTCGGAGCAACACTTAGAAGGTGAAAGATACTGTTGAAAATTAGGGACAGATATTTGGGGGGAAAGTCTCAGGTAGGAAATAAGTGTGTTTTGAGTCTGAATTTGAAGGTATCAAGTGAAGGCTTTTGTCGAAGTGAAAGAGGGAGTTCATTCCAGGTGGATGGACCAAAACAGAGAAGGAGCGACGGCCAACAGTCGTTTGTTTGAATCTGGGTGTTCGAAAGCACAAAGTATCTGCGGCTGAACGAAGGGAACGGGATGGAGTGTACAGATCAAGACAGTTACAGAGATAAGGGGGTGCAGATTTGTGGAGACATTTGAAACAGAGGGTATTGATTTTATACTCCAGTCCTTGTGAGACAGGCAGCCAGTGAAGAGATCCAGAAGAGGAGTGATGTGTTCAGAATTTTTCTTTCTTAGGAGACCAGTCGAGCTGCAGAGTTTTGTATGCGTTGAAGAGAGTGGATAGATGATGCTGGTAGGCCAGCCAAAAGAGAATTACAGTAGTCTAAACGTGAAAGAATGAGAGATGTGACAAACTTGGAAGTTGCATCAGTGGACAGATACTTGCGAATCGCGCTTATGCGCCGTAATTGATAGTAGCAAGACTGGCAGGTCTGGATCATTGACAAAGTTAACAAGAAAGACATCCTGATCATTCAGGAAGACTGGAATACTAAGGTGGAAGCTGACACACTGAACAACTGGAGCAAATTCTGTGGACCCTCCTGTAATGCAGATACCAACGAGAGAGGACACTGACTACTGGAATTTGCCAGCTGCAAAGACATGGTGCTTGCAAACACCCTTGGGGAGCACAAGGCATCTTGACGCTGGACGTGGCATGCACCCAATGAAACCCATCACAACCAGATTGACTATGTACTGGTACAAAACTTGTTCAGATCTGACATCAACAGAGCCAAGACGAGGACATTTCCAGGTGCAGACGAGGGTAGGGACCACGACCTGGTGCTCCTGAACTTCACAATTCGGCTGAAAAAGATCAGCAAGCCAAAGAACATCAGGCTAAAATTCAACCTAGAAAGATTAAAGGACCTTACCATCGCAGAATCCTTCCAAGCAAAAATAGGCAGAAAATTTGCTGCACAGCTTGCTCTCGATAAGGATGCAGAGACAATAAATAACCAACAGCTTCAATGCTGCGATGACAGAAACAGCAAATGAACTACTTGGCAAGCACCACCAGAAAAAGCATCCATGGATCACAGATAAAATCCTGATAAACAAAGTGAACTGAAGAGTGTCAGGTGCACAACAGGAGCAGGGGAATACAGAGAGATCAGCAAAAAGATCAAGAAAGACATGAAAAAGGCCAAAATAGAATGGATTGATAAACGATGGTCAGATATCAATTAAAATATGTCTAAGAAAAACAGAGGAAGAGCCTATCAAACTGTAAAAGAGCTCACACAGCAGAAGCAGGCAAGAGTCAACAACATCAAAGACAAAGACGGGAACTGCCTCACAGAAGAAAAAGATATCATTAGCAGATGGACAGAATACTGTTCAGAGATCTACAACCATCAGACACAAGGTGACCCCAGCATACTTACAAGTCAGGACTTGTCAGAGAATGATGACTTCCCTATCCTCTGTGAAGAAGTTGAGGCAGCAATCAAACCGCTGAAAAATGGGAAAGCTGCAGGCATTGACAACATCCCAGCAGAGCTGATCAAATACGGGGGAAAAAAGTGACAGACATCCTCACAAGAATTTGCAACAAGATCTGGAAGACCGGAAAGTGGCCACCCTCTTCGACCCCATCACTCATCATTATGCTCCCCAAAAAAGGCAATCTACAGCAATGCCAAAACTATTGATCGATCAGCCTCATAAGCCATGACAGTAAAGAAATGTTAAAAGTAATCTTGAACAGACTAAAGCCATGGGCAGAAGAGATCATCACTGAAGAATAGGCAGGCTTCTGCCCAAACAGAAGTACAACAGAACAAATATTCAACCTGTGAATTCTGTGCGAGAAATACAGCCAGCACCAACAGAAACTATACCACGTCTTCATAGACTTCAAAAAGGTGTTCAACCATGTATGGCATGACGCATTATGGGCCACAATGAAGAAGTACAACGTGGGACAAAATGTCATCCAGACCATCAAAGAGCTATACACAAACGCCACCAGCCCAGTGCTTGTCAAAGGCACCGTTGGAGAATGGTTTCATACCTCAGTGGGAGCCCGTCAAAGTTGTCTCCTATTGCCCACACTGTTCAATGTCTTCCTTGAGCGCATAATGGTAGATGCCTTAGAAGATCACACTGGCACAGTGAGTGTTGGAGGGCGGACAATCACCAACCTCAGGTTTGCTGATGGCATCGACAGACTGCAGGAAACGAGCAGGAACTAGCCAACCTAGTGTACCACCTGGACAAAACATCCTCCAGATATGGCATGGAGATCAGTGCCGAGAAGACAAAACTCATGACAGACAGTGCCCAACCAATCACTACCAAGATCACAATTAGTGGAAAGAACTTGAGGTTGTAGATCACTTCAAGTACCTAGGAGCTATCATTAGTGAAGAAGGTTCAAAGACCGAAATCCTCGCAAGAACTACACAAACAGTAGCAGCAATGGGGGAGCTCAAGACCATCTGGAAAGACAGAAACATCTCTCTCAGAACCAAGGTCAAGCTACTGCATGCATTGGTCATCTTCACATGTCTGTATCCATTCGAATCCTGGACAATGAATGCAGTTCTACAAAGGAGGATCCAGACTTTGGAGATGAGATGCCTCAGAAGACTCCTTGGCATTTCATACATGGACCACATTACCAACGAAGAAGTCCGACAAACCATTACCCAATAAGTAAAGCACTACGAAGACCTGCTGACCACAGTAAAGAAAAGGAAGCTCAGATGGTATGGACATAATTATGACAAAATCAGATGGGCTCTCCAAGACCATACTGCAAGGAACAGTGCAGGGGAAGAGAAGATGAGGCAGGCCGAAGAAGAAAT
>CM054146.1:5243254-5305607 GCA_028751875.1 Rapana venosa
GCGTGCGTGTATGTGCATGTGCGTGCGCGCACGATGTATACATACATACATACATATATATATATATATATCTATATCTATATATATATCTATATCTATATATATATGCCTACGTGCGTATATGTGCGTGTGCACCGCATACTTGCGTGCATGTGTGTGTAAATGTGTATGTGTGCGTGCGTGCGTGAGTGTAAGTGTGTGCCTGCTGCATGCATGCAAACATGCATGTTTTATGTCCTCAATAATTATAAATGTGTGTGTGTGTGTGTGTGTGTGTGTGTGTGTGTGTGTGTGTGCGCGCGCGCGCGCGCGCGTGTATATTTGCCTTCCTGCATGCAAACATCCACGTGTAATGTTTACCATAATGATAAATTATTAGTTCAGTTCTTCCCAAATTATATACTATGTCTGTCTGTCTGTCTATCTCTGTGATTCTTTCCCCCACCCACCCTCCCAATTATTTTAGGATATATAATGATATTGATCAATGTCATGCTGCTGTGTGGTTTATAAAGCATTCTGCTTGACTGTTGTGACTAGCATTGACTGTTGTGACTAGCAGCTATATCACGACACCAGAGACTCTAGCAACAGAACAGTTGTTGTGTTAGCAACGATTTGATTTTGAAAAATTATTTTTGCAAGTAATCATATATTAACTTTAAAAAAACAACCCAACTTATTCTCCTCGTCATTGTGTCTTCTTTGTTTCAGTACTTTATATGAATACTTAATGTGTCAGTGAAATCTGTTGATTTAGAAAAAGGTTTCTGTGCCTTTGTCATAAAAAAACAATTACATTTTAATATGTGTGTGTTTTCTATTTTGATTTCTAGATAGCATATGCAGTCATCCATTTTACCCATTAATTTTTATCCTTTTATTGACATAACACATTGATTTATTACAATACCAGAGCTGCAATATTATATCCTAGCTTTTGAAGCTTTTTTTTTAAACATCGTTCCACTTTTGTTGGGTGCTTTTGTTTATTTAAAAAAAGTATATTATATTCCCGTGTTGATTACTTGTTTGAAAGCCTGCTAGGAAGGTCTTCTATATCGATAGAGTGTTTAAACGGACAAAACAAGGTTAGATAGATACAAACAACATTAATCTTTACATATGCCTCTATCTTCAGACAAGTGGCCAACAAAACAAGGCCTTTCTGTAGGGTACCTGAATATCAACTGTGCAACAAACAAAAAAGGTGACATTGCAACCATACTCTACAACAGTGGGAATCAGTTTTAATTTGTTTAGCCTCGCTGAATCTCGCCTTTCTCCAGTGTAACTGATAGATACATGAATAGTCCAGGGTATCAAATTTTCCGCCAAGACTCCCACACACCCAAATCACTTGGGCTACTAGCATATTTTGCTTCTTCCATGAGCTGTAAGAGACTGTACAACTTCGATGTTTACGACATTGAATCCATTTGGGATGAAATCAAATTAAGAAACAATAGTCCAATATTTATAGGGTTTATATTCAGAAATCCTTCAGAAACCACAGACTGGCTAAACAAAATTCAACTCCCATGTAGATGAAGTAAAACTTAAACACTATAAACAAAATTATCTTGGGAATTTTAACAGCTTACTAAAGCCTAAGCCAAAAAGGGTAACAACATTACTATGCTTGGCCTACAGCAACTGATAATTATGTAGACCAAGTCAAGTAGCAGATAACTCTAGAAAGTTAAGGGACCATATCTACACTAATACAAAACAACATAATTATAACAGAAGTATGCCTTCCTCATGTGGGTGCAGTGATCATAATCCTGTGTTTTATTTTGGTTTAGAAATCGTCTAAAAATCCTAAAGTAGGCATACAACTATCTTTAACAGAAAATTTTAAAAATTTCAATGAGCAAGATTTTCTTTCAGACGATAAATTCGCCATTAATTTACATATACCAAGTTAGAGGCCCCAATGAAGCTGCTGAATTTTGAATTAACACATTTATTTTAGTGTAGGACAAACATGCCCCCTTCATAAAGAAAAGAGTTTATAAAAAAAAAGAAACCTCCTTTGATAACAAAAGACACAGAATCTGAAATACACTCAAGAGATAATTCAAAAACTCACAATTTAAAAGAGCAATTCAGAATGCAAAGACACAAAGTAACTTCACTAAAACGCAGATCAAAACGTGAACACTTTGAAAAGTTGTTGATTACAACTACCCAAGTTTGGGAAGCCATCAATATATTATGTAATAAACCTATATAAAAAAAAACAGTCAACAGACAGTTAACACATGGGGTGATGGATTGAACAAGCACTTCTCAAACATAGCTACCATTTATTTTTATTTCTTTCTTTATTCTTTTATATATCGCGGATAATGCAATAAGCACCCATGTGCTTTTTTACATCTAGTCCCCGTGTGTATGCGGTTTTGTAAGTTTTGTCATCTGTTTCCACCTGCACACAATGGCCTACTTTTCCACAGGATTTAAGTGTGCGCAAGATGTTCTGCATGCTTGGAACATGGGGCCTACTACTAAAGTAATATCATGTGACAAGTCAAGTGAAAATGATCTCCATTGCTTAGTGTAACAATATGTAGAAGCAAAAGAAATGAAATTCCCATTCAAACTACTGCCGATGACAATCCTAGACGTGTTGGAAAGCCTATGTCTCCAAACAAAGCCCAGAACACTGATCTAGACAATCTGGATGAAAAAAAAATGAAGCTTCCTGATCCAGTCATAACTGTAACACACACACACACACACACACACACACACACACACACACACACACACACACACACACACACACACACACACACACACACACACACACACACACCACACACACACACACACACACACTGTCTCTGTATTAAAATGAAGCTGTTGGCTTCTTTTAACACACAAAACATAAGTAGTTGTGATGTAGATCATATGTATGTTGATAATACTACTTTGCAAGCTTCCAATCTGTCTATCCTAAAATGTAATCCACTTAAGTGAAATAAACATTCTGAAAATGTTTGGTGGACCCAAGAATGTCAGTCAGCAATAAATGATAAGCATTAAGCACAGACATCGTTTCTAATATCAAACATTCTTGTGGATGAGACTGACACTTCTAAATAAATTCTGAAAGGTGTCTCACTGTAAGGCACCACAGCTGATGAAGCTTTAACCACCACCTCCAGAACAATAACAGGATACCAATCAATCTGGCAGCCTGTCAGAGAGGACCATCTGCAATGGACAATTTAATCAAGTCTGCAACATGTGTAACAGAACTATTTCCTCCAGGAAAAAAAATGTTCTAGCATATATATATATATATATATATATATATATATATATATATATATATATATATATATATATATATATAATATATGTGTGTGTGTGTGTGTGTGTGTGTGTGTGTGTGTATAAAGGCCTATGATCAAGACTGGAATGCAAAATTAATGAGTAAGTTAAAGTAAATCCGTTTTTCTAATGACTCTAATCATTACATTAAGAGTTTTCTCAGTAACAGATAATTCAAGTGAGGAATATGTATAATTTTCCTTCAAAAACCTTTTATTCCTACCTTTGTTCTGCTGCTTAACAAGTGTGTGACAACAATTTTATTTACTGTGTTTTTGCTTTTAACATTTACATAGACATACCCATAAACAAACGAGAAATAAATCAAAGACATATTACAAACAGCAATAACAAATCTTGAGAATGTGTGCATTAACTGCAGATTTCAAAGTTTTTTTTTAGGATTTCCTTTCCAAAGATGTGTGTTTGCTGTAAAATTCAGTTTGTCATCAATGATATTCCCTAAGTACTTGCATTCATGGACACTCTCGACTTTCATTCTATCACTTAAAAAAATCTGGAACAGAAACTGGATCCTTACATAATTCAATCAACAACTCTTCTTTTACATTCAGGTCAAGGTAATTCTCTTTTCAACATAAAGAGATCTCGTCAACATGTTAATAATACACAGACTGTGAACTGGACAGATCTTCAAGAACAGTGTCATTACAGTATTGTCCCAAGAGGATGGTTCCAGATTCACTATACTTGTTGGTATAAGGCGGGAAGAAGATAATAGAGGAATACCTTGTGGGGAACCAGTTAAAGTTGACTTTTCAGAGGATATATTTTAAAAGAAGACTGGGTTGGATCAATGAACACTATCACAATCCATAGAATCAGTCAAGGACAGATTTCAGAGAAAACAGTTTCATGCCAAAATGATGGGTTTTTATGTTATTAAAAGCAGAGAAGAAGTCAATAAAGAAAATGTGTACAAAAAGCCAGGTTTACCTAAGCGAGTATAAACAGGATGTAGCAAGCCAAGACAGGGAACAGTACAAGGAGGGAGAGGAAGAGGCGGACAGAGACAGGAGGGGAAGACAGCATCAGAGAGTGAACTGGCCTTGGGTGGAACAACCTGCTATGTAAAGCTGAAAACCAGGAGGAGTCAAGGAGGAAGCTGGCTGCAAAATCTTCAGTGGTGCCCCAACCATCCTCTAGACTATGGGATAGGTGGAGAGGAAGGGAAGGGGAAGGTAGTGGGATGAAACATATGACCCCCTTCTCCCCTCACCTTCACCTTCACCTATCCCATAGTCTGGTCGACTGCTGGGACACCACTGAAGATTTTACAACGAGCTTCATCTATTCCTCATGTTTCCCAGCTTTTTGCGATATGTCATTCTACTCAAGGCCAGCCCCCTCTCTGATGTTGTCTTCCCATCGTGTTCTCTGTCTGCTTCTTCGTCTCCCTTCTTGTACTGTTCCTTGTAGGAAGTCTTGGTCAGTTCACATGTTTGCTTGGCATGCCAGTACCACTTCAGTGTGCATTTTTTCACAGAAGTCAGGAGCTCTTTATAAGGCTGGAGGCTTTTTCAGAACTGGTTTCCACTTCCTTGTTAGCACTGTGGCCTCTGTATGAGATGCCTATCACACTCTAAATCACACAACACATACCAAAGTCAGAATCTACAAATATCAGAGTATACCTCTTTTGATGTCAACATGAAAATCAGCTGAACGTTCTGCAACAGTATACTTCACAATGGCACCTCAAGTCATAATCCATGTGTCAACAGTGACACACCTACTCTGTTTATATTCACATATAATCAGGAAATTAGATATTGCTATAATTGTAACATTTGGCTCTACTCCCATACATCAGACTTGTATCAAAATGGGTGCATCAGAGAACACAGTTATATCAGTTTCAAACGGGAAACTTGGATAGAATAAATAATGAATAAAATGGGAAGAAAGTTTGGACATCCACATCCCAAATTTACTTTAAATAACGACCTTTCACCAATCAATGGATGTCTTGAACCCACAAAATATAATAGTTAAATCGTGGACAGAACAGGCCTACACAATAACCTCACAAAGAAAATATTTTCCTCAATCATAAACACTCCAACATAGTATTGCAACAAAAGATCACAAAGAACTATATCACAACTGGCAATGTCAATTCGTTTGAATTTAGTCACAATAAGGGAATCCTTTTCTTTCCAATATCACACATTATCACACATTACTGGCACTGACTGTCACACAGAAGAGTAATCCACCACAAAATGATAATCCAGTCATGATTTTGTTCCACATCACAAAATGTCCATGCACATCACTGGCACTGTTGACTTAATCATCCACAATGGAGTAATAATGATTTGCTGAAGGCCGAACATTGTCTGAACCCCAACACAGGCAGACACAGGCACAGAGGGATAGTGACATGAAGGATCCTCTGACCTGATGCTTTACCACAAAGGAAGAACCCCGAAGGCCTGTGCCGGAAGTACACAGCTGGAGAAATGGATACACAAGGGGCATAACACTTGCCGGTATCCTGGCTGTCTAGTGTTCCACAAGAAGAAGGGATCAACTACAGTTCCCTGGGGAATACTGCAAAAAAAGGAGCATTAGCAAGGATAGGTTTTCTAATCTGAACATGGTGGTATGTATAAGGATGATCTAAAGAAACCTCTTGCCCATATCCTGTTAAAAGACTGACTTTATCAGTAAGTCTGTTTTAAGAACAGGGTATGGTAAATGGTGTCAGATACTGCAATCAGAGTCAACAAACCAAACGACAACAGCTATTTGAGATATGACTGAGTGCTGGCTGTTTCAGTGCTGTGAGTGGTTGGTATACAGACTGGAATGTAGTGTACATGTTCTGTTTTAGTAAACAATCACCCAACCCCTTCCGGCAGCTTGGCTATATACAGAGGGTTTGTCAAGGAACAGTAGTTTTGAAATGTATTTAGATTTAAACCAGGATTTTCCAAGAGAGGGATGGCAGCAGTCTTAGGGATGGCAAGGAGCAGCTCCATAGTCAATGCTCTAATCGGTCCAAACTTTAAAAACCTGACAGGAACACAGTGTTGAGAAACAAAGCTCATGGAACCAGAACCACAAAGGAGATAGATTAAGTTTTTTAAATCAGTTTTTGATTTTCTGGTGCACTCCTCAGCTACAGCTCTGTGGTTCACCAATGTTGAGATTTTGCATATGCCACTGTTTTTGCCCACCACAAAGGTAGCCACATTCCACCTTCAGGGATGTTATTGAAATCGGTTGAGTGGCTTAAATTGCCAACAAGATCAATTACAGTAGCAGAAATGAGATCACAGTTGAAGTCCCAGATCTGTTTATGAATCCTAGTCTGGTCTGAGAAAAGTTGTTACAAAAGCAATTAAGTCAAGGATTAGTGGCTGTCTAGTAACAGTTATTTGGAAAACTGTTAGAATAATTACACTCAGTAATAATACAAAACATGCAAGGAAGCCTTATCTGACCAATGCTAGAAATGTTTATCTTTGTGTTACCAGCAGGTGGCTTGTTTCCTCTGGCATCAATCACTTTTCCCCTGTGGGTTTGTGGCCTCATGTCAATCTCAGGCAGCTGTGTGTTTCCTTTCCCTTTCCCCCAAAGCTGATTAGTTTAACGATCTGCTATAACTGTGAAGATGTAATATGCAGGTAGTAAGCCCTCAGAAAATTGCTAATTGTTTGTACCAAAGGTTAATGATGGTGACATTGAACTTTATTTTAACTAACTCTTTTTTTCTCCCCAACAAAGATAGGTGAGACAATTTGTCCTGATTCTGATTCTGTAAGTGCTTTCACTAGATAGGTAAGCATATGTAAATCTATTACATCACAAGAAAATACTGTAGGTGACTTCTGCTTGCCATTGTTGGATGAAACTGCCAAATAAAACTACCATCATGTTCATTCTGATGTCTCAGGCTTTAATCTTGAGTGGATTCATGTTCTACATGGTATCAGAAGTGACAGGAATCCCTTAGATTTCTGTCACCAATGTTTGCAGTCCAGGTTGGTAGGTGCCAGTCTGGTTTTCCCCCAATATGTTGAATCTATAAGGCAGTTGCTCAATTCAATTTCTATGTACTCCGACACCTACCCGACTGTAAGAGGCACAGTGAACACGGACAGGCATCCTGAAGTAAGTTTCCAGTACGTGGTTTAGTGGTACAGATTCCTGCTGAGAGATCAACATGGAAGTTTTGTGGAAACCAGAGCCTTTGTCTCTTGAAAGAATATGTTGCTGAGAACTGGCAGAACTTTGAAGCTGAATTTGACATCTTTGTTCAGGCTGCATATGGTGACAAAGTTGATCGCACTAAGGCTTACATCTTACTCAAATTAGCTAGCAGAGAAGCTATTCAAAAAAGAAAAGACCTTCACCTAGGCTGCTGAAGTACGAAATGATGCTGGTGATATTGTCCAGCCTGCTGAGAGCTAAAAGCCAAACTCTCAAACTCTGTAACCCTCTGACCAGTGTTATCATTGAATGGCACAAATTCAATACTAGAGTTCAGCAACCATTAGAGCCTGTACTGAACTATATTACATCACTCAAGATTCTGTCCAACAGTTGTGAATATGGACCTCTGAAAGACTCACACTTTAGTGACTGAATTGTATGTGGAGTGTCGTCAAACATTTTGAGGAGGCAGCTACTGAAAGAAGAGAGCTAAGCCTCCACAAAACTATCCAGATGTGCAAAATTCCTGAAACTGTTGATGCACACATCTTGCAGGTGACACAACAGGAACACAGCACAGGTGGCAGAACAAGTAAAAGTCAGTGCTGTTTGGAACTCACCACTCATAAAAGACAAATCCTTTATGTATTGTAGATGTTTACACCCCAGAAAGAAAGAACTTTGCCTGGCATCTTGAAAGATATGTTCTGCATGTTCTAAAGCAAACAACTTTGCCAAGGTCTGTGAGACAACAGGAAGAAAGACACCTAAAAGAATCAATGGTGTTGATATTGATGACACTGAACCAGTTTTTGAAATTGAGGCCCTCACACAGAGCTCCCAGTGCCATGAAATACACTGTACTGCACACATCAACACACATGATGTAAAATTGAAGATTGACACTAGTGCCAAGTATAATGTGATGCCTGCAGAAATCTACAACAAAGTGAAGGTGAATGAGAATATCAACATGCACAACAAAGTAAATCTGATAGCCTATGGTGGTGAACGATTTTCTACACTTGTTGCTGTGAATTTTCACTCCAAGATTGGTAAAACTACAGAGGTGATCACTTTCCAAGTCATCAACAGAAAGGCCAGCTCTATCTTGGATCTGAATGATGCATTATGCCTGCACATGACTGAGCTGTACAAGACAGTGTATGGAATAGGTTGTGAAAATGATGATGGCTTTAGCGACCAAATAACTACAAAGTAGGCAGATTTATTTGATGAACAGTTAGGAAGTCTGCCAGCAACATATGTCATGAGAATTTATACCACTGTTTCTCTGGTAGTAAAACAAGCAAGGAAGATTCCCCAGGCCATGGAAAGAAAAGATGAGCTGGACAACATGGTAAAAAAAGGTGTCATCACTTGTGAAACTGAACCCACAGAATGGGTATCACAGATGGTTGCTGCCAGAAAAAAATGGAGATGCGATAATCTGCTTAGATCCTAGGGATCTCAACAAAGCTCTTCACTGACCTCACCATTCAATGTTCATGGCTGACAATGTGGCCTCTATGATTAGTAATGCTAAATTTTTCTCAACCCTTGATGCAAAAACTGGCTTTTGGCAAATCAGGCTGGATAAGACATCTTCTAAGTGTACAACTTTCAGCATCCCATTCGGCAGGTACAGATTCCTCCATATGCTCATTGGCAGAAACACAGCATCGGATTTTTCCAGCAAAAAATGGACAGACTGTTCGAGAAATACCCTTGCACAATCATTGTGGATGGCATTTTGATTTGGGAAGCAACCAAAGAGGAGCACGATGTCAACCTCAAGCAAACTCTGGACAGAGAACGTGAAGTTGGACTCAAGCTGAATTTCAACAAATGCAAGTTCAGAGCCACAAGTGTAACCTTCATTGGACACAAACTCACAGACGAAGGCTTACAGCCTGACCCAGAGAAAACGGATGCTGTTTGCTAAATGCCACCATCTGAGAGCCAGGTTGTGCTGCTGCATTTCTTGGGCATGATGAATTACCTGAGCAAATTCATCAAGAACTACAGTTAAAAAACGGCTGTCTTATTTGAAGTTATGCACAATGACGTGATATGTGGCTGGACTGAATGTCATCAAAAAGGCTTTTGATTGTTTGAAAGGGGAGTTTGTAAATCCTCCAGTGTTGACCTTCTTTGACTCTGCAAAGTCTGTGGTTCTGACAGTAGATGCATCCAAGAGTGGATGGGGTGCAGTAAACCTCCAAGAAGAGGCGCTGGTGGCGATTGCTTCAAGAGCATTGTCTGATGCAGAGGCAAGATATGCACAAATAGAGAAGGAACTTCTGGTTGTTGTTTTCACATGCTGCTAATTTCATACCTTTATTTATGGTCAGCAGGTCACCATAGAGACTGACCACAAGCCTCTGATCAGCATTGTGCAGAAGCCCCTTAATGCAGCTCCAGCACATTTACAGAGAATGCTTCTGCAGCTTCAGAAGTACAACCTGCAACTTGTCTACGACAAAGGAAAGAGGAGCTCTATCTTGCAGATGCACTTTCCAGAGCATATCCAGAAGAAGCATCAGAAGAGGCAGAGTTTGAGCATGACATCATGACTACTATCAATTTCACCTGCAAGAATGAGAGAACTCCAGCAAGAGACACAGGCTGACACTTTCATGTAAAAACTGGTGAAATACATCGAATAAGGATGGCCTGGATATGAAATGAAGCATAAATTCTGATCCCAAGCCATACTTTTTGTTTCAAGATGAACTTGTAGTTAAAATGATGTTATCATGAAAGGACAAAGAGCAGTCATACCTGCAGCCCTAAGACAGGTGTATGTAGCTATCCTGCACCAAGGCCACATGGGAGCTGAACACACCAGACAGCTCACTTGTGACATGGTGTTTTGGCCCAAGATGCCCATGACATCAGGAATGTAGTTTCCCAGTGTTCAGCTTGCAACAGCTGCAAGGCTCATCTCCAGAAACATCCCCTCATCAGCCAACCTGTTTCCGACCTTCCCTGTCCACTGTTGCAGCTGACATTGTTGACTGGGAAGGCCGCCAGTACCTTGTCATGGATGACCCTTATTCTGGATGGTTCGAGGTGGACTTTCTGTCTAATATGTCATCTCACACAGTGATCACAAAGTTACGGCATCTGTTTGCCACACATGGCATACCCAAGAAGTTACTAACAGATAATGGCAGACAATTTGTGAGTCGTGAGTTTGAGCAGTTTTCACAAGAATGGAACTTTGCACACATCATGAGCAGTCCCTACTACCCAAAGTCAAATGTCCTGGCTGAAAACGCTGTCAGACAGGCCAAGCAACTTCTGAAGAAATAAAAGAAGGATGGCTCAAATGTTATGCTGGGTCTGCTCAACCTGAGGAACATGCTGAGAGACTCAATGGGGTCACCAGCACAATGCCTCATGTCCAGACACACCTGCAACACTCTCCCCACATCAACAAAGTTGTTGAGGACCAAGCCCTTGAGCTCTATCCACACCCAAAAGAGTCTTACAATGGCACGACAGTGGCAGAAGTGGTGTTACCACAAGACCGCCTGAGATCATAGACCACTGAGGCCCAATGAAGTTGTACGTTTGCAAACTAAGAAGGGTTTCAAGAAACTGGCCACTGTAAAATCACAGTGTGATACTCCAAGGTTGTACATAGTCACGTCTGAGGGAGCTGACTATGTCCACAATGGGCAGCACCTAGTTCTAGTGAATAAACTAACACCTCAGTGGAATGCACCAGACTACAGCCCACAGAATTTTGTGCCAGCTCCTATGGTCACTCCTCCACCCCACACACCTCCACACCGGACCCCTAAGACTGGGTTGCATGCCCCTGTTGCAGTCTCCCCACCCATAACCCATCTCCAGAGACCCAGCCCCTCAGCCAGTGGGCACCCTGACCATTCCCCCTCCTCCCAGTGCTTGCTGCCTCCATCCTCAGTCCCTGCTCCCAGCTCTCCTGCTCCTCCTCCTCCTGTGGTGCCCTGCCCGGGGTCCATGCCAGCTCAGAAACCAGGCCAAGATCAGCGCCAGCCTGTGCTGACACGCTGCTCCGGGACAGTTTCCCAGCCCAACCCGAAATATTGTTACACTTAATTATTTGTATTGAGCCATTGGACTGTACATTTTTCTTTTCTTCTTTTCAGGACAAGGATGAACGAGAAACAAAATCATAAACTGTTGATGTCTTTGTTTCATTAAAAAGGTTTTTGACATTTCATTTTAACTTGTATGGCAGACTTTCAGAAATTGTGCGGAGTTATCTGTGATGCATAGAGCATGCATTGACCAATTGCTGTTTGGTTTCATAGCTTTATTTTCCAACCTGGTTTGTTACCTTGGGAAGGGAGATGTAGAATAAGTGTGTCACTAGATATCATAAGCATATGTATATCTATTATGTCACAATAAAATACTGTAAGGTGACTTCTGCTTGCCATTGTTGGATGAAGCTGCCAAATAAAACTATACTCATGTTCATTCTAACAGCTCAGGCTTTAATCTTGAGCGGATGCATGTTCTACAGATTCTTTAATCACACCTGTTTTCAACAGGTTTTCTATTTCAGATTCAATAGTAAACTGTTAATGTCTGTTAAATGGCCTTTATGAAATTTGCTTGATATCTTCTGGGCAATCATCAAAAGTGATTTTAATTCCTTCAACTGTTTCAAGTACATCAGGGTCAGAAGTTAATTCAATCCATCCTGACAACTTTTCCTTAATGCTTCCTGCTATAAATTTATCATGCTTCATTTTAAAATAAGCAGGCAGAGAGGGCAAGCAAAGTTCAAATTCCCTAACCTTGTTTTGAGAAGGGAGGGGCAGTTCAGTCAGAGATCGAGTTACTGCTGGTGGCTGTTTTTCTGACCCTTCTTCCAAAACACCTTGTTTGTCTGCCCCTGCCTCTTTGGCTTCCATCCCAAAAAGAGCTGGTGTTGTTGTGCTGCCATGTGGTTCTCTTTTGCTGGCCATGCATTTTCTGACTGAGTTTCTGGGACTCCTGTACATCTTTCAATGCTTTATGAAACTCGGCGCCGTACAGTAGTTCTGGTGTCATAGCAACATGCGGTGCACATATGCCAGAGAGTTCACAGGGTAGGCAGGGTTGGTGCATTTCTCTCCATTTCTGGGACAGGTCATGGTTGGCATGACCTGTCAGGGCTAGGGCGTCTGAAAGATGGGCTATGCATCCGGTCAGTTCACCGTGTACTTTAGCTGCCTCCTGCCCTGAGATCGTATCTCTTACCTTCAGAAGTCGGTCAGTGCACAGTGTTATGGCTATGGCAGCTTTTGACAGCGTTTTTTTTAATGTGTTTGCCATCCTGACATCTGTCTTTCTTGAGAAGGGCTTGAGAACAGAAAAATCTACCTGGTTTGCTCGGGGAATGCCTAGGTAAGCACAGGTTTTGGGAATAGGGTACTCTGTAAGTTTTTCCCTCTGTTTTTGTTTGTTTGGAAGTTTAGATCCAAATCTGGAGTCAAGCAGCTGTGCCAGTTTTTCAGAAATGGGTGGCTTTTTTCCCTCAATGTCATCAAAGGATGATGCCATTTTGGCAGAAGTGTTATCATCTTTATCTTCAACCACTGTAGCTTCTGCCATCAGTTCTTTCTCCAGCTCCTCTGCCTTCTCATCAGAAACACTGTTGGTGACAGTTTTGGAATCTCTACAGGCCTTCTATCTATTTTTCTTCATTTTTGACAAGGGGTTCTTTGTCTGTGTCAGCGCTTATTTTTCTCTTCCTGGAGTGCGGTGCACTTCTATCAAAATTATTCATTCTTTTGGAAAGGTGTTAAATTGTGGTCAAAATATCTCTGAGAGATGGTTCCCTTTCAGCAGAAATAGCAGCTTGTGGTTCTTCTTCATTAGATCATAACTCCATTACCAATTCTTGGTCACTAGAGTAATCAGCAGAAAAGATCTCCATTTTTTCCACAGAAAGCTATTCCACAATACACAGTATTCCACTGGCACTACAAAAAGCAGGTGATGATAAACAAAGAGTTTTAAACACAATTCAAAACAAGCCAAGAAAAGCTAGGAGTAGAAACAATATTAAAGGTAATGCTCCGATTCCTGATAGTGATGGGCATTGCCGATACAGCCAGAGGCGATATGATAACAGGTCTGGACAGTGGCTCAGCTAGGCATGAACTGACAGTAGGCTGTACGCGGTTTCTCATAATAATAATAATAATAATAATGTATGGAATTTATAAAGTACTGAATCTTGCAAAGTAAACAAATCAAAGTGCTTGCATTCAAATCATTCACACGCATGCAACCAGCCATAAATATCAAGATAAACAAATATCAAATTTATATACACAACACACTTAATAATAATAATAATAATGTATAGAATTTATATAGCGCTGGGGGTGGTGGAGGTGAAGGCAGCTATTGAGAAGTAGGAACAGATAACAGGGGAAGATCTCAAGTAGAGTATAAGTGCGTTTTGAGGCTAGATTTGAAAGAATCAATTGAAGGCTTTTGGTGAAGTGGAAGAGGGAGGTCGTTCCATGTGGAGGGACCAGAAACAGAGAAAGAGCGACAGCCAACAGTGGTTTGTTTAAATCTGGGTGTCCGAAAGCACAACGCATCTACAGATGAATGAAGGGAACGGGACGGAATGTACAGGTGAAGACAGTTACAGAGATAAGAAGGTGCAGATTTGTGGAGACATTTGAAACAAAGGTTATTAATCTTATACTTTATTCTTTGTGAGACAGGCAGCCAGTGAAGAGATAAAAGAGGAGTGATGTGTTCAGATTTTTTCTTTCTAAGGACCAGTCGAGCTGCAGAGTTTTGTATGCGTTGAAGGGAGTAGATGGATGATGCCGGCAAACCATCCAAGAGAGAATTACAGTAGTCCAGTCGAGAAAGAATGAGAGATGTGACAAGTTTGGATGTTGCTTCAGTAGACAGATATTTACGAATTGCATGTGATGATGACTTTCCGACTACGTCTAAAGAAAATCCACAAGCGGAACAACATCAGGATCAAATTTGACCTCGAGAAGCTGAAGGACCCAGAGGTATTAGAAATTTTTCAAGCAAGGATAGGTGGAAAGTTTGCAGCACTCACTGTGATAGACTCAGACATAGATACACTGACGAATAGTTTCAATACAGCAGTGACTGAAACAGCAAACGAGCTTCTTGGCAAACGCCGACCAGTCAAAAAACCATGGGTCACACCTAACATCCTACAACTATGCGACAAGCGTAGAGAGTTGAAGAAAAAGAAAAATGAAACAAAAGAAAGAGCAGAACAATATAGGGCAGTCAACAAAAGAATCAGGAAGTCCATGACGGAGGCAAAAGAGAAATGGATCGGTGAACAGTGCCAAGACATTGAAGAGAACATCAAGAAAAGCAATAGCAAGAAAGCATATCAGCTGGTGAAAGACCTGACTAGCACGAAACAGAGAAAAGGTTTAACAATCCAAGACAAAAATGGGAAGTGTCTCACTGACGACCAGGATATTCTGAACAGATGGACAGAATACTGCTCCGACCTGTATAACTATAGAACCGCAGGAGATCCAGAAGTCCTTAATGTACCCAAAAGCAAAGACACAGACAGTCACCCTATCCTCCGAGAAGAAGTGGAAACAGCAGTCAGATCGCTGAAAAAGGGGAAGTCAGCAGGGGCTGATAACATTCCAGCTGAGTTGGTCCAAGCTGGAGGGGAAGCCATGATCAGCGCCCTACTAAGAATCTGCAACAAGATCTGGCAGACAGGAAAATGGCCAACACCATGGACGCAGTCGCTCATCATCACCCTCCCCAAGAAAGGAAATCTACAACAATGCCATAATTACCGCACAATCAGCCTCATATGTCACCCAAGCAAGGTCATGCTGCAGATAATATTGAATAGACTGAAGCCACAAGCAGAGACCATCATTGCTGAGGAACAAGCAGGTTTCAGAGCAGGGCGCAGCACAACAGAACAGATATTCAACCTCAGAATACTATGTGAGCGGTACCTTCAACATCAACAAGACCTATACCACGTATTTATCGATTTTAAGAAGGCATTTGACAGGGTGTGGCATGCAGCTTTGTGGGCAACCATGAACTTGTACAGCATCAATGCAAACCTGATCAGAGTCATCAAACAGCTGTACAGCGAGGCCACCAGTGCAGTGTACTACAACAACAACATTGGAGAATGGTTTCGAACAACAGTTGGAGTAAGGCAGGGCTGTCTACTCTCACCCACCCTTTTCAACATCTTCCTTGAGAGAATCATGGCTGATGCACTGGAACATCATGAAGGATCAGTCAGCATTGGTGGCAGAACGATCACAAACCTCCGCTTCGCAGATGACATTGATGGATTAGCAGGATCAGAAAAAGAGCTTGCCAGCCTAACAGAACACTTGGATAAGGCCTCCAAAACATACGGCATGGAAATCAGTGCAGAGAAGACCAAACTGATGACTAATAACACCAACGGCATTAGCACTGATATCAGGGTTAATGACCAGAAGCTGGAAACAGTTCAAAGCTTCAAGTACCTGGGAGCCATTGTATCCGACCAGGGATCCAAGCCAGAAGTAGTATGCAGGACTGCACAGACAATAACAGCTTTGTCAAAACTAAACACCATCTGGAGAGATAAGAATATCTCACTTATCTCCAAGATCAGACTAATGCGCTCCCTTGTCATATCCATATTTCTGTATGCCTGTGAATCATGGACCCTGACTGCAGATTTGGAGAGGAGAGTACAGGCAGTGGAGATGAGATGCTTTCGGAGACTCCTTGGCATCTCCTACAAAGACCACATAAGCAACGAAAGCGTGCATAACAGAATCCAGCAAACCATTGGACCCTATGAGAACCTTCTAACGATCGTGAAAAAGCGTAAACTTAAGTGGTATGGGATGTCACAAGATCCCAAGGAATTACAAAGACAGTTTTGCAAGGCACTGTCCAAGGAGGAAGAAGAAGAGGCAGACCAAGGAAGAGCTGGGAGGATAACATCAGTGAATGGACAGGCCTAGAACTCAACAAAACCCTGAGAAAGGCAGAACAGAGAGAAGAATGGAGGGAACTGGTTGCTGAGTCTTTGAGGATGCCCCCACGGTCGTCAGACTACGGGACAGATAGATAGATAGATAGATAGACTCATGCGCCATAATTGATAGTAGCAAGACTGGCAGGTCTGGGTGATGAATTTTTTCATACAGAGTGTGTTGTCAAGAACCACACCTAGATATTTCACAGAGCTGAACAGAGGAACCGACGTATTGCTGAATTCCACTGAAGTCGTTGTGATGGAGGAATGTGCATATAGTGGAGGTATACAGAAAATAAGCAAGAATTATACTCTGGTGGACTGTTGAGTCTGTTGCCTGTTTAAGCACTTTTACCGTGCTGAGCAAAACAGATCCTACATCCATCTTTGACTACCCTTCTGATGTAAAGATGGAAAGCTTCTTGTGACAAAATGAACACAGTTTGGTGATCACTCTCTCAGGTTAAGACGAACAATGACAGGCTTACTATGACTATGGATAATTGCGAGAAAGAATGCATTGTAAGAAGGCATTGGGTATATGCACATTTGGATAATGCCTGGGTGTAAGAACAAGGAGGAACAAACAACAACCAGCTGCTTTGATGCAGTGGTTAGTGCCATGGGCTACGGACTGGAAGGTTGTGGGTTTGAATCTCATAATAATAATAATAATAATAAATGGAATTTATATAGCCCTATATCTGGCAGAAACAAATCAGAGCCCTTGCATTCAACCGGCTCCTACACATGCAACTAACAATGATTAACAATATTTTAACAAATTCAAATGTACACACACACCCACACCCACACCCACACACACACACACACACACACACACACACACACACAAACACACTCTCACACACACACATAGAGGTTATACACTTCAGCAGGGTGATGGGAATTTAGGCTGTTAAAGGCAGGAACAAACATGAGGTGGATCAGGAGGGGAAAATATTAGGTTTGAAATAGGTATGTTTTGAGGCTGGATTGAAAACTGTCATAGGTAGGCTTTTCACAAAGGGTGAGAGGAAGGTCATTCCAGATTGATGGACCAGAAATAGAGAAAGAGTGACGGCCAACAGTGGATTGGTTGAATCTAGGTATTCGTAAGTGCAGGGTATCAGCAGCAGAGCAGAGGAAATGAGAAGGAGTGTACAGGTGAAGACATTCACAGAGATAGGAGGGTGCTGTTTTGTGTAGGCATTTGTAACAGAGGGTACTGATCTTGTACTTTACTCTCTGTGGCACTGGCAACCAGTAGAGAGATCACAGCAGAGGGGTAATATGCTCAGGATTGTTCTTTTTGAGGACTTATCAAATTGCAGCGTTTTGTATCCGTTGAAGGGAATAGATACATTATGCTGGCAGACCAGCCAAAAGAGAATTACAATAGTCCAGGCATGAAAGAATAATAGATGTAACAAGTTTGGATGTTGCATCAGTGGACAGGTACTTTCATATTGCACTTATACCCGGTAATTGATAGTAGCAGGACTGGCAGGCCTGGGTGTTGAATTTTTGCATACAGAATGTGTTGTCGAGAACAACACCTAGATACTTGATTGCAGTGGATAGAGGAACTGACCTATTGCCAAATTCTATTCAAGCTGTTGTGATGGAGGAGAGTTTGTGTTTGGTCCCTACAATCATGGCTTGATTTTATGCGTTTAGCTGTAACTTGTTTTGTATCATCCAGTTTTGAATGTCTTGAAGGCTGAGTGACATATTTGTTAAGGGAGAAGGCAGATTTGCAGGAGTGTCACTGCTTTGAATCTGACAGTCATCAGCGTAGAAATGATGGTTGGTCTGGTGACGGTTTATTATGTATGAGTGTGAGAGTGGAACAGAGTAGAGAGTGAACAGAACTGGGCCCAGAACTTATCCCTGCTGGACTCCACATTCCAGTTTTGCAGGAATTGATTGAATCTTGTTTACTGCGACTGTCTGGAATAGTTCAGTCAGGTATGAACTAAGCCAGGTAAGGGCTGCACCTTTGATACCAACTGTTTTTTGGAGACGGGAAAGAGAGAGAAAGAGAAAGAAAGAAAGAAGAGAGAGAGAGAGAGAGAGAGAGAGAGAGAGAGAGAGAGAGAGAGAGAGAGAGAGAGAGAGAGATCTATAGTGTCATATGCTGCAGATAAGTCGAGAAGAGTGAGAAGGGAGATTTTCCCTGAGTCAGAAGCGTTTAGAATCGTGTTTAACGTGTGGACTATGGTGGTTTCAGTGCTGTGGTTGATGGGAGAGGCAGACTGAAATGTTGGAAGGAGACTATTTGAATAAAGATGGCTGTTGAGTTGTTTCAGAACGACTTTTTCAAGGACTTTCGAGATAAAAGGCAGGTTAGAAAAGAAATAGGCCTGTAATTGTTCAGTATGTTAGGGTCAAGGTCATGCTTTTTGAGTAGAGGTATTGCAATTTTGCATTCTGATGGAAACATTCATGAAAGAAGAAATGAGTTTACAATCTTCGTGATAGTTGGTATAAGCTGTGGAAGGCACTGTGTGAAAAGAGAAGCAGGCATAGGATCAAGATCACATGATTTTATGGTCAAAAGAGTCACAGGGTTTTCTATCAGACTCTGGCTGGCTCCTATCTAGAGAGAGTGCGCAGTGGGCTCATAGGGAAGACTGGGACCACACAGTCAAGCTCCATCCACTGCATGGGTGCAATTTTGAGAGTATTGGTAAAATTACCTGTCCAACACTGCAGGTGTCTGTATCTCTTTGGACCAGTTGATGCTGGGATATATTGTAATAGGAAGCGTAGAGTACAGCCCTGTCAAGTAGTCTCAAAGCACGTGCACCTCCTTAGCAGCAGCATCACATCATCCTCATACTCACTGATCATCATGCAATAAAAGAAAATTGTCTCTGATTTGCTGGCCCCAGTTCCTCTGTTTCATGGTATTCAATTCAATTTAATCCAATCACTTAATCATCTCACACATAGAAAAATTTATGTGGGTGACAAGCGTACAAAAACAAGTGAAAATATGAAAACATTTACCACAGAACAATAACACACCATAGTATATGAACATCAAACATCGCCTTGCACACAATACAAGATAATACCTATACCAATACCAATAACAGCACTTTATTTTAACAAAAAGAAGAATTTAAGTTGTTACAATCCATAGCTACATAAATTGATAAACAAAAACATTAATACAGTAAGTAAAAAAAACTCAGTCTGAAAAATCCACACACACACACACACACACAGGTACCCATGCAAACACAAACACATAACCACACATGCCAGGCATGCATGCAGTGTGCACACACACAACCACCACATGCATAGACACATGCTAATACACAAATGATTGTAACATGTCATACAATAAGAGCACTATTGATTGATAAGATGTACTATGTCACACTTATGTAACCCACCAAAAAAATGTCCAGGAAAGGGAAAACATTTTAGGGGTAACCAACAAAAAAGGGACACCTGTGATCAAAGCACACACTCCATGAAGTGTAAGCCAAAAGAAAATAGTACCAAAATCTTTAAATCTGTTCTAAGTTAACCAAAAAATGGAATGTTAGTTTTTTGCTGGTATTTTGGATAATTTGGATAGTATTTTTAGTTTGTATTAAAATTTATAAATGTTTAGAAAATTTTAATGGTGAAGGAAGAAGGTGTAGGAATCTCAACATTTTCCTGAGACTTCCTGTCAACTTGAGACACCTGGCAGTTCCCAGCTGATCATGAGAGAGTTGAGGGTCACCAGCTAAGACAGGTTTCATAGTTGGTCTAGAGGCAGCATGTGTTGCCCACCCAAATGGATGGGGCTATGGTCGTGGTTTTTTTTTTATAGGCAAGTGTCAATTCTTATTGATTGGGCTGGGTTATTCACAGTGGGTGTTTTTTTTAGTCCACTTTAGATTATTATTTTTTGTGTTTTGTTTGATTTGTGTATTGGAGGGTGAACAATCACAAACTTGCGTTTCGTTGATGATTTGACGGATTAGTTGGTCAGGAACAAGAACTAACAGACTTAGTAAACCCTGTAGAAGAAAAATTAACAAAATTTGGTATGGAAATCAGCTGGGAAAAACAAAAGTGATGACAAACAGCATCTTCACAACAGAAATCAAAATCAAAGACCAGAAACTTGAAAATGTTCACAGATTCAAATATTTGGGATCTTTTGTGACAGACGATGTATCAAAACCAGAAATGCTGTCAAGAATTGCCCAGACCACAGCCGCAATGACCAAGCTCAAACCCATCTGGAGCAACAGAAAAATTGCCATCAGTTCCAAAGTCAGACTGATGCGCTCTCTGGTCATGTCAATCTTCTTATATGCATGTGAATCATGGACCCTCACAGTGGACTTAGAGAGCAGAATAAGAGCTGTAGAAATGAGGTGCTTCCGAAGACTCTTAGGCATCCCATACAAAGACCACATCACAAATGAAAAAGTCAAGAGATGCATCCCCAATGAAATCGGGCCCTATACTGACCTTCAAACACTCATCAGACAACAAAAACTGAAGTGGTTTGGTCATGTCACACGCTCTTCTGGTCTTGCTAAAACAATCCTACAAGGCACAATGAGTGGAGGAACAAGAAGAGGCAGACAAAAGAAACAGATGGGAGGACAACATTCGAGAGTGGACAGACATGCAGCTGAGAGACACACACCCTGAGGGTGGCTGAGACATGCCAGGACTGGAGAAAGGGGGTTGACAAAGCTTCGAAGGTAGCCCCAAAGGATTGGGAATCTGAGGGATCGGTGATGGTAACGGTTTGATTTGTGTGTTGGTTTAAATTGGTTTTTTTTCATTGTAAAGCAAGCACTTTTATTTTGTAAGATTTACAAATGTTTTGTATTTGGGACTGTGTGCAGAGAGGACGAAACATCTAATTGCAACAAAACCACTGTCAACAACTGTCATAACTTGGGTCGTCCGATTTGGGACATTATCTTTGTTGTACCACCATTTAAATAATTAAGATTTTTTAACAACAATAAGTCTTGTCAACGGCCATTTCATATTTTTTCCTTTTTCTTTTGTAAGAAAGAAACCTGAAATCTCTTTATGTACCCAGTGAAAGGATAGAGAGCCTGGGTTACACTTAAAACAAAAACTGAAATAATGGATAAGTTAAAAAGCAAAACACACTTCACTTATTAAAAGAAAGTTACTCCGACTTTACTACACCATCCCATACCTATGCCCTGCTCAGCTCTCTCTCTCTCTCTCTCTCTCTCTCTCTCTCTCTCTCTCTCTCTCTCTCTGTTGTGGGAAAGGGGAGGACATTGTAAAATTGTGGGGAAGATGAGGACAGGGTAAAGTTATACAAATACCAATACAAACTCTGCAACATTTCAAAAGCAGAGTAACCCAGGCAGGCCACAAGAGAGCACAGCCCAAAACAACCAACAAGCAAACATGAAACAGCACAAATCAGTACCACAGACCATCACAGGCAACCATTTGGATACCCAGAACTCTTTTTCTCCTTTCTGCTCAGGGGCACTTATGCATAAAACTACACCAGGGTGAGGGCATGCATGGCACCAACACACACACACACACACACTCACACCCACTCCAGGGTTACAATGACAAGCTATACTATAACACTTACAATATAGTACATGATAAAGCATTTAAAAGAATAATTAAAAAAAAAGAAAAACAGAAAAATAAAAAAGAACGTGTGCCCTCATCTTATTTGACAAGCCCAATCAAATATATATATATATCTCTCCCTCCCTCACTTCAGTTTTGGTTTCCCCACACATTTCTGTACCTGTCTTTCAAAGCCTTTGGGGGTTGGAGGTTCACAGGGAAAGTCATAGGAGGGATGCTGTGGTGGCTGTCATTCCAACTGGGTGTCTCACTCAGTTTGACTTCCAACTGAAATCTTGTGAGTGTGTGTGTGTGCACGTGTTGTGTGTGTGTGTGTGGGTTCATGTGTGTGGGTGTGATTCCATTTCCATAATTCCCAACAAGCTGTTTTGTTATCTGTCAAGCATGAGCAACTTTTCGAGTGAGGAGGATGGACTCCAGCACAGCACCACACACGGAACAGAGGTCTCACACACGGAGTACACGGAATACCAAGCTGCTCTGATCATCTGGAAAACATGCCCCCCATGTCTTTTTCTGCTGGGAGGCTTTGGAAACATCGCCACCATCTGCGTCATGCTTCGTATCAAGGACCACAACTCTTCCCAGCATGCAATCCTTATGGCCCTTGCTGTATCTGACCTGACCTTGCTGTGTACTGTGTTGCCGCGATTCTGGCTTTGGTACGTCTTCCAGGTCAATCTTAAAAATCTGCATGTACTCTATTGCAAGGTGTCTTCCTTCCTGGTTTATGGCAGTAACACTACGTCTGCCTGGCTGGTGACCTGTGTGACAGTGCAGAGAACAATGGCGGTGCTGTGGCCACACAGAATGCGAGTGATGTGCACTGTGCGAAGAACGTGGATTGTGGTAGCCTCGCTTGTCCTTTCTATGTGTGCTCTGAATTTTCATTTTCTGATTGGATTTGACATAGTTGAGGAAGACAGGTGTTTTCCCATAGCGGGTGTGTATCGCGATTTCATAACTCTGGTGTTTAGTTGGGTAGATTTGTTCATTGCCTCCCTCTTGCCCAGTGTCTGCCTGATTGTCTGTGATGTGATTTTGTCTGTCAGCCTGTTTAAAGCAGTGTCTTCTTCTTCCATAGCTGCTCGTGTGGAGTCAACTGTCAATACTGCACACAGCACTGACAGTCGGAAGAAAACCTCCTACAGAACGACCGTCATGGTTTTGGCAATATCTTGCTCTTTTCTAGTGTTAACCCTGCCAGTGTGTGTAAAGATAGTGTGGTATTATTCCAACCAGGAGACAATAGATCAACAACCTAGGACACTTGCTATAGATGCTTTGCTGGATGCTATAACACAACTTATGTGGCTCACCAACAGCGCCATCAACTTTATTCTCTACTGCCTGACTGGAACCAAATTCAGAAGGGAGTTTCTCCACTGGATCCGCTGCTGTGGTGCTCAGAGTCCCTCTGCTCCATCTGTCCATGAGACAGCTTCAGAGGCATCAAGGGAAGGAAGACACCAACATCATGGAAACAGCCCACTGTCCAAATGATGTCATCACCATGTTGAAATACACATTCTTTATGTTCACACACACACATACAATTGCACTTCCGCATAAAATGAACTCTGTACCAACTGTCAATAAATCAGTTTTCATCAGAGCCATGACTAATGAACAGTGTAGATCTTCTCACCAGAACTAGAGCAAGCTAATGAAAAATGCCCCTGAATCACCCTGCATAACCTGTGAAATGGTGTCGGTGCTCTAAGAACATGCAGGCCTCGAGTATTTTTCAGTGGTGTGCAGCTTCAGTCTAGGTCCTCCGTAAAGAAGTCAGAGACAAGGCCATAGCAGGTCTGCAAGCTCCATCCATCCATTCCTACAACGCATAAAAAAACAGTGCTGCTTGACTTGCTCTGAGAAAATAAACCGCCAAAATCTGAACATGTCCTCTTTTACTGCAGTCACTACACTGGCTTCCTGTTCCACAAAGAGTACAGTTTAAATTGAGCACCCTCTGCTACAAAGGTATCTACAAAATTGCTCCTTCCCATCTCTGTGACTGTCTTCATGTGACACACTACCTTGATCTCTGTGACTGTCTTCACTGTGACACACTACCTTGATCTCTGTGACTGTCTTCATGTGACACACTACCTTGATCTCTGTGACTGTCTTCACTGTGACACACTACCTTGATCTCTGTGACTGTCTTCACTGTGACACACTACCTTGATCTCTGTGACTGTCTTCACTGTGACACACTCACTACCTTGATCTCTGTGACTGTCTTCATGTGACACACCGCCTTGATCTCTGTGACTGACTGTCTTCATGTGACACACTACCTTGATCTCTGTGACTGTCTTCACTGTGACACACTACCTTGATCTCTGTGACTGTCTTCACTGTGACACACTACTTTGATCTCTCAGATTGCTGCTGATCCAGTGTTCATATGATGTGTGCCTAGGTTCACAGTCCACTGTCAGCTGCAGTTCTCTCTCACTCAATCTCTTTGACTTGTGTGTGTGTGTGTGTGTGTGTGTGTGTGTGTGTGTGTGTGTGTGTGTTGTGTGTTGTCTGTCTGTCTTCTGTTTGTCTCTCTTCTCTCTCTCTCTCCTCTCTCTCTCTCTCTCTCTCTCTCTCTTTCTCTCTCTGTCTGTCTGTGGGGGTCCATGGTGTTAGGAATGATCTCCTTTCTCCTTTCACCATAAACCCTCAATGGACAGTGTCAGATCAGGCTTAGAGACCCAGTGTCAGATCAGGCCTACAGACCCAGTGTCAGATCAGGCCTACAGACCCAGTGTCAGATCAGGCCTAGCAGACCCAGTGTCAGATCAGGCCTACAGACCCTGTGTCAGATCAGGCCTACAGACCCAGTGTCAGATCAGGCCTACAGACCCAGTGTCAGATCAGGCCTACAGACCCAGTGTCAGATCAGGCCTGCAGACCCAGTGTCAATCAGGCCTGCAGACCCAGTGTCAGATCAGGCCTACAGACCCAGTGTCAGATCAGGCCTGCAGACCCACGTCTTCCCAGAATGATGCCTTTTGTGTCAGTGAGTTGCATTTCATTCAGAGCACACCAAAGATGTCAGACTGCTGTGCATGGGGAGATTCACAAGATCAGTGTCACTCATTTAACAAAGATTCCTGTCTGCACATAATTATGTGTACTAGTTGTCCTATCAGAGGGACTTTTTAACTGACTTTTGGTTTGTTCCCTAGGTTCTTTCACGCGCTCTAAATGAGTTGTATATAGGGTATATGTGTATCATCTCATCCAAAAGACAAGCACCCAGACAACCACTCAAGGTGTAGTGACTGGAAAAAAAAGCATGGGCATAAACAGGGATCAAACCAGCAACATCTCTCTTCATAGACAACTGTAGTACCTCTGGCCATCGATCCACACTGCAGAGGATAATAATTTTACAATTCACACTGCAGTGGATAATGATTTGACAATTCACACTACATAGGATAATGATTTGACAATTCTAACTGCACAGGATAATGATTTGACAATTCACACTACATTGGATAATGATTTGACAATTCACACTACAGAGGATAATGATTTGACAATTCACAATACAGAGGATAATGATTTGACAATTCACAATGCAGAGGAAAATGATTTGACAATTCACACTACAGAGGATAATGATTTGACAATTTACACTGCAGAAGAAAATGATTTGACAATTCACACTGCAGAGGATAATGATTTGACAATTCACACTACAGAGGAAAATGATTTGACAATTCACACTGCAGAGGAAAATGATTTGACAATTCACACTGCAGAGGAAAATGATTTGACAATTTACACTGCAAAGGATAATGATTTGACAATTCACAATGCAGAGGATAATGATTTGACAATTCACACTGCAGAGGAAAATGATTTGACAATTCACACTACCGAGGATAATGATTTGACAATTCACACTACAGAGGAGACTGATTTGACAATTAACACTGCACAGGATAATGATTTGACAATACACACTACAGAGGATAATGATTTGACAATTCACACTACAGAGGATAATGGTTTGACAATTCACACTGCACACGAAAATGGTTTGACAATTCACACTACCGAGGATAATGATTCGACAATTCACACTACCAAGGATAATGATTTGACAATTTACACTACAGAGGATAATGATTTGACAATTCACACTACAGAGGATACTGATTTCACAATTCACACTGCAGAGGATAATGTTTTGACAATTCACACTACAAAAGATAATGATTTGACACCTGAGACTACAGAGGATAATGATTTGACAATTCACACTACAGAGGATGATTTGACAGTTCACACTACAAAGGAAAATGAATTAACAGTTAACACTACAAATGATAATGATTTGACAATTTACACTAGAAATGATAATAATTTGACAATTCACACTATAGTGGGTAATGATTTGACAATTAATAATAATAATAATAATAATAATAATAATAATAATGATAATAATAATAATAATAATAATAATAATAATAATAATAATAATGTATGGAATGTATACAGCCCTGAATCTTGTAAAGCAACAAATCAAAGCGCTCAATTTACACTAGAAAGGATAATGTTTTGACAATTTACACTACAGAGAGTAATGGTTTGACAATTTACACCACCAAGATTAATGATTCGACAGTTCACACTATAGAGGATAATAATTCGACAGTTCACACTATAGAGGATGATGATTCGACAGTTCACACTATAGAGGATAATGATTCGACAGTTCATACTATAGAGGATGATGATTCGACAGTTCACACTATAGAGGATAAATATTCGACAGTTCACACTATAGAGGATAATGATTTGACAGTTCACACTACAGAGGATAATTATTCGACAGTTCACACTACATAGGATAATGGTTTGACAAATTACATTACAGAGGATAATGTTTTGACAATTCACACTACAAAGGTTGATGATTTCATAATTCACACTACAGAGGATAATAATTTGACAATTCACACCACAGAGGATAATAATTGGACAATTTATACTACAGAAGAGAATGATTTGACAACTCACATTACAAAGGATAATGATTTGACAATTTAGACTACAGAGGATAATGATTTTATAATTTACACTACAAAGAATATCTATCTGTCCCGTAGTCTGACGACCGTGGGGGCACCCTCAAAGACTCAGCAACCAGTTCCCTCCATTCTTCTCTCTGTTCTGCCTTTCTCAGGGTTTTGTTGAGTTCTAGGCCTGTCCATTCACTGATGTTATCCTCCCAGCTCTTCCTTGGTCTGCCTCTTCTTCTTCCTCCTTGGACAGTGCCTTGCAAAACTGTCTTTGTAATTCCTTGGGATCTTGTGACATGCCCATACCACTTAAGTTTACGCTTTTTCACGATCGTTAGAAGGTTCTCATAGGGTCCAATGGTTTGATGGATTCTGTTATGCACGCTTTCGTTGCTTATGTGGTCTTTGTAGGAGATGCCAAGGAGTCTCCGAAAGCATCTCATCTCCACTGCCTGTACTCTTCTCTCCAAATCTGCAGTCAGGGTCCATGATTCACAGGCATACAGAAATATGGATATGACAAGGGAGCGCATTAGTCTGATCTTGGAGATAAGTGAGATATTCTTATCTCTCCAGATGGTGTTTAGTTTTGACAAAGCTGTTATTGTCTGTGCAGTCCTGCATACTACTTCTGGCTTGGATCCCTGGTCGGATACAATGGCTCCCAGGTACTTGAAGCTTTGAACTGTTTCCAGCTTCTGGTCATTAACCCTGATATCAGTGCTAATGCCGTTGGTGTTATTAGTCATCAGTTTGGTCTTCTCTGCACTGATTTCCATGCCGTATGTTTTGGAGGCCTTATCCAAGTGTTCTGTTAGGCTGGCAAGCTCTTTTTCTGATCCTGCTATTCCATCAATGTCATCTGCGAAGCGGAGGTTTGTGATCGTTCTGCCACCAATGCTGACTGATCCTTCATGATGTTCCAGTGCATCAGCCATGATTCTCTCAAGGAAGATGTTGAAAAGAGTGGGTGAGAGTAGACAGCCCTGCCTTACTCCAACTGTTGTTCGAAACCATGGAATTACGAACACTAAGAGCTGCAGGCAAAGTGGAAGAACTGACACATGAGATGTCCAGATATCATTGGCACATCCTTGGGCTCTGCGAAGTCAGGTGGAAAAACATGGGAGAAAAAACGACCCAGGAAGACCACAAATTATACTACAGTGGAAAACAGGATAAACATGAACACGGCGTGGGGTTTCTCGTTCACAAAGACACCGTGAACACCGTCATGAGCTGTCAGCCTGTGTCCAGCAGACTTATTACCATCCGCCTGAGAGCAACCCCCTTTAACATAACTATAGTACAGGCATACGCCCCTACATCAGACTGCACAGATGAAGCCGTAGAAGAATTTTATGACCCAGCTACAAGGGGTTCTGAATCAAACACCCAAGAAAGACATCCTCGTTGTGCAAGGCGACTGGAACGCCAAGGTAGGAGAAGATGCATGGAAAGACTGGGAGGGCGTTTGTGGGCCACATTGTAATAACCAATCAAATGAAAGAGGCTTGAGACTCCTGAGTTTGCCAGTAACAACCACCTCCAGCTAGTGAATACACTTGGCCCACACAAGAAATCCAGAAAATGGACATGGCATACCCCAAATGGAGAACACCACAAACCAAATAGATTACATCATGGTGAAAAGACGGTTTCAGTCTAGCGTTAACATCGCACAGACACGAAGTTTTCCAGGAGCAGACATAGGGAGTGATCATGATCTTGTGATGATGACTTTCCGACTACGTCTAAAGAAAATCCACAAGCGGAACAACATCAGGATCAAATTTGACCTCGAGAAGCTGAAGGACCCAGAGGTATAAAAATTTTTTCAAGCAGTGATAGGTGGAAAGTTTGCAGCACTCACTGTGTTAGACTCAGACATAGACACACTGACGAATAGTTTCAATACAGCAGTGACTGAAACAGCAAACGAGCTTCTTGGCAAACGCCGACCAGTCAAAAAACCATGGGTAACACCTAACATCCTACAACTATGCGACAAGCGTAGAGAGTTGAAGAAAAAGAAAATGAAAAAAAGAAAGAGCAGAACAATATAGGGCAGTCAACAAAAGAATCAGGAAGTCCATGACGGAGGCAAAAGAGAAATGGATCGGTGAACAGTGCCAAGACATTGAAGAGAACATCAAGAAAAACAATAGCAAGAAAGCATATCAGCTGGTGAAAGACCTGACTAGCACGAAACAGAGAAAAGGTTTAACAATCCAAGACAAAAATGGGAAGTGTCTCACTGACGACCAGGATATTCTGAACAGATGGACAGAATACTGCTCCGACCTGTATAACTATAGAACCGCAGGAGATCCAGAAGTCCTTAATGTACCCGAACAGAAGACACAGACAGTCACCCTATCCTCCGAGAAGAAGTGGAAACAGCAGTCAGATCGCTGAAAAAGGGGAAGTCAGCAGGGGCTGACAACATTCCAGCTGAGTTGGTCCAAGCTGGAGGGGAAGCCATGATCAGCACCCTACTAAGAATCTGCAACAAGATCTGGCAGACAGGAAAATGGCCAACACCATGGACGCAGTCACTCATCATCACCCTCCCCAAGAAAGGAAATCTACAACAATGCCATAATTACCGCACAATCAGCCTCATATGTCACCCAAGCAAGGTCATGCTGCAGATAATATTGAATAGACTGAAGCCACAAGCAGAGACCATCATTGCTGAGGAACAAGCAGGTTTCAGAGCAGGGCGCAGCACAACAGAACAGATATTCAACCTCAGAATACTATGTGAGCGGTACCTTCAACATCAACAAGACCTATACCACGTATTTATCGATTTTAAGAAGGCATTTGACAGGGTGTGGCATGCAGCTTTGTGGGCAACCATGAACTTGTACAGCATCAATGCAAACCTGATCAGAGTCATCAAACAGCTGTACAGCGAGGCCACCAGTGCAGTGTACTACAACAACAACATTGGAGAATGGTTTCGAACAACAAAGAATAATGATTTGATAATCTGCACTACAAAGGATAATGATTTGACAATCACATTACAAAGGATAACGATTTGACAATCCACACAACAAAGGATAATGATTTCATAATTCATGCTACAGAGGATAATGACTTGTTTATTCAAGGTACACAAAGCAGGTGCAAAGCTATCTCAGCTGTACAAAGCACTTGGAAATCTACCCAAGCTGTATAAGGTATGTAGAAAGCTATCCAGCCGGTGTTAAGCTATTGAAGGGGCACAAAGTACATGGAAAGCTATTCACAGTGCACAAAGTACATGGAAAGCTATTCACAGTGCACAAAGTACATGGAAAGCTATTCACAGTGCACAAAGTACATGGAAAGCTATTTACAGTGCACAAAGTATGTGGAAAGCTGTTCACAGTGCACAAAGTACGTGAAAAGCTGTTCACAGTGCACAAAGTACGTGGAAAGCTGTTCACAGTGCACAAAGTACGTGGAAAGCTGTTCAAAGTGCACAAAGTACGTGGAAAGCTGTTCACAGTGCATAGCTCACAGAAACGTAATTTTTATGTTTAGTGTTACCAAGCATAGTAAGGGGAAATAACTCCCTTGTACTAGAAGAGTAATCTCCTTTTGATTTATTTTCCATGATTCTAAACTTTCTGTTAGTCAAACCCTCATCCTTCCTGAGCAGTGGAGCAGAGAGCATGTTTGCTCCAGACTGGCTTGAGTCTGATGTTCCCCATTAAGGAACATCATCAACATCGTCGTCACCATCGTTTGTCATCATTTATCATCCTCATCTTTATTTTGGGGTTTTCTTCCTTTTAGATCATTTCATTGATTTGATCAGTTTGTGATTGTTTTGATGTCTGATTTGAGAGATTCTTGATCTATTGTGTATTGAGAACTGGGCATATGTTTTGAGTAACTGGACAAAAAATAACAGAATAATTTGTGTTTTCAATTGCACTTGTGGTACAATTGGTTGATGTGTGTGGTTATAATTGAGTAGTAGTTGTCGGTAGTAAAATATAGTTGTGAACTCAACTTTCTTGGCCTGGAGGATTGCATTGAATGAATGTTGTTGTTCGTCACATTCGTGGTGTATTTAGTGGGAATGCTGAGTGAGTTGAGGTGATTGATTTTCACTACTACTTACTTTCTTTCTGTTATATGTCTTTCTATTTTTCTTTTATCCTCTTCCTATCCTCCTTTATCACTCCTAGCCCATTTAGTAGGTGAGTCCTAATCCTCTTTAGGATACTAAAGACAATAAAAACAATTCTAGGTTTCCATTTCTGGTGCGGATCAGGTGGTGCTAGGAATTGGAGTGGTGACCTAGAGAATTCCTGCTTAGGACTCTCTACACGTGGAAAGCTATTGAAGGAACATACAGTACATGGAAAGCTATTGGAGGAACACACAGTACATGGAAAGCTATTGAAGGAACACAAAGCACGTGGAAAGCTATTGAAGGAACACACAGTACGTGGAAAGCTATTGAAGAGGCACAAAGTACGTGGAAAGCTACTTAAGGGGCACAAAGTATGTGGAAAGGTATCCCAGCTGTATAAAGTACTTGGTAAAGTGTACAAAGTAGGAGGGGAAGGTTTTCAAGCTGTACAAAATACGTAAAGAGCTCTTCCTGCTGCACAAAGTACGTAGAGGGTTATTTCTTAGCTGTACAAAGTACGTGGAGAGCTGTTTAATCTGTATGGAATATGTGGGAGGTACTAAAGTTGTACAAAGTTCCTGGGGCAATATGAAAATTGTTGTAGAGCTTTAAACTTAGGTATGCTCTTGCACTTTGGAGATGGAAGGAATTCAGAATATGTTGTCAGAACTTGGGTACAATTACTTATATTTTCTATCTTTTGCAGGGCATTCACACAAAATCATTCCAGCTCTATTTGTGAATAGCCTTCAATTTTATTATTTTTATGTTACAGTTCTTTTTGGCCCAATCTTGTTTTTCTTTAACATCCACGTTTTGATATCAGCATATCAAAGAAAAGAACGTAGCAAACTTAATGAAGCATCCATACAACTTCTGAATTAAAAACTTTAACATTTACTCAAATGAAGTTTTTGAAGAAAAAACCATACGAGAATGGCTCAGTAAGCATCCTTCATTCTCCCAAGGCTATGGAATTGCCCTCTTAAGTGTTTAATCTGGTACAGCGTTGGGTGTGGGTGGCCTGTTCCATGGGAAATGACAGTTCCTATGGCAGAGGTTGGTGATTGTTCGCCCTCCAATGCTGACTGTGCCTGTGTGGTCTTCCAAGGCGTCAGTCATGATGCGTTCGAGGAAAATGTTAAATAGTGTCGGCGACAGCAGACATCCCTGTCGGACCCCAACTGAGGTACGGAACCATTCCCCTACCGTGCCCTGTACGAGTACTGCACTGGTGGCCTTTGAGTAGAGTTCCTTGATGGTGTGGATCAGCTTCTGGCCCATGTTGAATTTGTTCATGGTGGCCCACAGAGCATCATGCCATACTCTATCGAAAGCCTTCTTAAATTCAATGAAGACGTGGAAGATGTCTTGTTGATGCTGGCTGTATTTCTCACACAGAACCCTCAGGTTGAATATCTGTTCTGTGGTGCTTCTATTTGGGCGGAAACCGGCCTGCTCTTC
Source organism: Rapana venosa (assembly GCA_028751875.1). Lineage (NCBI taxonomy): Eukaryota > Metazoa > Mollusca > Gastropoda > Neogastropoda > Muricidae > Rapana > Rapana venosa. The sequence continues at coordinate 5,276,076 of CM054146.1, forward strand.
GGCGATGATCTCTTCTGCCTGTGGTTTCAGCCTGTTCAGGATCACTTTCAGCATGACTTTACTGGCATGACTTATGAGGCTGATTGTCCTGTAGTTTTGGCACTGCTGGAGATTTCCTTTCTTGGGGAGAGTGATGATGAGTGATTGGGTCCATGGTGTAGGCCACTCTCCGGTCTGCCAGATCTTGTTGCAGATACTTGTAAGGATGTCTGTCACTGCTTCTCCCCCGTGTTGGATCAGCTCTGCTGGGATGTTGTCGATTCCTGCTGATTTTCCTTTCTTCAGCGATCTAATTGCTACTTCTACTTCCTCGCGTAGGTTTGCCGATGACATTGACGGTCTGGCAGGAAATGAAGAGGAACTGGCCAACCTAGTGAAGCAACTGGACAAAATATCCTCACGATACGGCATGGAAATCAGCGCCGAGAAAACCAAGCTCATGTCAAACAGTGCCCAGCTAATCACCACCAAGATCACTCTCAGTGGAAAAGAACTGGAGACAGTTGACCATTTCAAGTACCTTGGAGCCATCATAAGTGAGGAGGGATCGAAGACCGAAATCCTAGCAAGAGCGGCACAAACAGCAGCAGCAATGGCAAGACTGAAGACCATATGGAGAGACAGAAACATCCCTCTCGGAACCAAGGTAAAGTTACTAAACGCGCTAGTCACCTCAATCATGCTTTACGCATGTGAGGCATGGACACTGTGAGGCATGGACACTGAACGCAGACCTACAAAGGAGGATCCAAGCAGTAGAAATGAGATGCCTCAGAAGGCTCCTTGGCATACCATACAAGGACCAAGTCACCAACAATGAAGTCCGCAGAATGATCACTCAACAGGTGCGGGACTATGAAGACCTACTGACCACGGCGAAAAAGAGGAAACTCAGATGGTATGGGCACGTAACACGCTCAGAAGGACTTGCAAAGACCATCCTGCAAGGAACAGTCCAGGGGAAGAGAAGACGGGGCAGACAGAGGAGAAAGTGGGCCGACAACATCCGTGATTGGACAGGGGAGGACTTCAGTGTCACCCAGGCACTCGCCCACGACCTCGCTAAGTGGAGCCAGCTGGTCCACCGTTCGTCCACCATGCAGCGCCCCTACGACCCTGGTGGGTTACGGGACCAGTGAACAGTGAACAGTGAACCCACTGAGAAAGGGTCTACTCTACCAAAAGTCTGACCAGGTTTCTAACTTTGTGCAGGATGTTCTTCCTGCATATGCAAATAAGGCCTCAGTTTATAGTCTCATGTGAAGGAGTTTGACATTCATTTTGATTTTCTCGTCATGATTTTCTCATCAAAACTGGAACAAAGTGCAAGGCTGGGAATCAAACCCAGAACTTGACAGGTGTTGAAGTAGTTCAGTGTGACACAAGGGTTGTGATATATAATTTTGTGACTAACGTGTGTTACTTATGATTCTGTGTGCAGATGGTGTCCATGATGGAAGAGACCCAGGCATTGGCAACCAAAGCCACATAAACTGATGTTATCCTCCACTTTGTGCATCCATATCATCTCAATATAATGGACATGTCTAAGCCACGAGAACTGGTGTCTAACTCTACATTGTGCCTCTATATTTCCTCTGCGTGTACTGTGGTGTAGTGCAGTGTAATGTTGTGTACTGTGGTGTAGTGCAGTGTAATATTGTGTACTGTGGTGTAGTGCAGTGTAATATTGTGTACTGTGGTTTAGTGCAGTGTAATATTGTTTACTGTGGTGTAGTGCAGTGTAATATTGTGTACTGTGGTGTAGTGCAGTGTAATATTGTTTACTGTGGTGTAGTGCAGTGTAATATTGTGTACTGTGGTGTAGTGCAGTGTAATATTGTTTACTGTGTGTAGTGCAGTGTAATATTGTGTACTGTGGTGTAGTGCAGTGTAATATTGTGTACTGTGGTGTAGTGCAGTGTAATATTGTGTACTGTGGTGTAGTGCAGTGTAATATTGTGTACTGTGGTGTAGTGCAGTGTAATATTGTTTACTGTGGTGTAGTGCAGTGTAATGTTGTGTACTGTGGTGGAGTGCAGTGTAATATTGTGTACTGTGGTGTAGTGCAGTGTAATATTGTGTACTGTGGTGTAGTGCAGTGTAATATTGTTTACTGTGGTGTAGCGCAGTGTAATATTGTGTACTGTGGTGTAGCGCAGTGTAATATTGTTTACTGTGGTGTAGTGCAGTGTAATATTGTGTACTGTGGTGTAGTGCAGTGTAATATTGTGTATGTGTGTGTAGTGCAGTGTAATATTGTGTACTGTGGTGTAGTGCAGTGTAATATTGTGTACTGTGGTGTAGTGCAGTGTAATATTGTGTACTGTGGTGTAGTGCAGTGTAATATTGTGTACTGTGGTGTAGTGCAGTGTAATATTGTGTACTGTGGTGTAGTGCAGTGTAATATTGTGTACTGTGGTGTAGTGCAGTGTAATATTGTGTACTGTGGTGTAGTGCAGTGTAATATTGTGTACTGTGGTGTAGTGCAGTGTAATATTGTTTACTGTGGTTTTAGTGCAGTGTAATGTTGTGTACTGTGGTGGAGTGCAGTGTAATATTGTGTACTGTGGTGTAGTGCAGTGTAATATTGTGTACTGTGGTGTAGTGCAGTGTAATATTGTTTACTGTGGTGTAGTGCAGTGTAATATTGTGTACTGTGGTGTAGTGCAGTGTAATATTGTTTACTGTGGTGTAGTGCAGTGTAATGTTGTGTACTGTGGTGGAGTGCAGTGTAATGTTGTGTACTGTGGTGTAGTGCAGTGTAATATTGTTTACTGTGGTGTAGTGCAGTGTAATATTGTGTACTGTGGTGTAGTGCAGTGTAATATTGTGTACTGTGGTGTAGTGCAGTGTAATATTGTGTACTGTGGTGGAGTGCAGTGTAATATTGTGTACTGTGGTGTAGTGCAGTGTAATATTGTGTACTGTGGTGTAGTGCAGTGTAATATTGTTTACTGTGGTGTAGTGCAGTGTAATATTGTGTACTGTGGTGTAGTGCAGTGTAATATTGTTTACTGTGGTGTAGTGCAGTGTAATATTGTGTACTGTGGTGTAGTGCAGTGTAATATTGTGTACTGTGGTGTAGTGCAGTGTAATATTGTGTACTGTGGTGTAGTGCAGTGTAATATTGTGTACTGTGGTGTAGTGCAGTGTAATATTGTGTACTGTGGTGTAGTGCAGTGTAATATTGTTTACTGTGGTGTAGTGCAGTGTAATATTGTGTACTGTGGTGTAGTGCAGTGTAATGTGTGTACTGTGGTGTAGTGCAGTGTAATATTGTGTACTGTGGTGTAGTGCAGTGTAATATTGTGTACTGTGGTGTAGTGCAGTGTAATATTGTGTACTGTGGTGTAGTGCAGTGTAATATTGTGTACTGTGGTGTAGTGCAGTGTAATATTGTGTACTGTGGTGTAGTGCAGTGTAATATTGTGTACTGTGGTGTAGTGCAGTGTAATATTGTGTACTGTGGTGTAGTGCAGTGTAATATTGTGTACTGTGGTGTAGTGCAGTGTAATATTGTGTACTGTGGTGGAGTGCAGTGTAATGTTGTGTACTGTGGGGTAGTGCAGTGTAATATTGTGTACTGTGGTGTAGTGCAGTGTAATATTGTGTACTGTGGTGTAGTGCAGTGTAATATTGTGTACTGTGGTGTAGTGCAGTGTAATATTGTGTACTGTGGTGTAGTGCAGTGTAATATTGTGTACTGTGGTGTAGTGCAGTGTAATATTGTGTACTGTGGTGTAGTGCAGTGTAATGTTGTGTACTGTGGTGTAGTGCAGTGTAATGTTGTGTACTGTGGTGTAGTGCAGTGTAATATTGTGTACTGTGGTGTAGTGCAGTGTAATGTTGTGTACTGTGGTATAGTGCAGTGTAATATTGTGTACTGTGGTGTAGTGCAGTGTAATATTGTGTACTGTGGTGTAGTGCAGTGTAATATTGTGTACTGTGGTGTAGTGCAGTGTAATGTTGTGTACTGTGGTGGAGTGCAGTGTAGTCTTTACCACCCTCCACCCTTGCTGCTGAAATAAATATAAAAAATCTCCACCACAGCTACACCCCCCTTCTCCCTTGACTTGATGTGCTCATGAAAAAACACCAGGTGACAACTTTTGTTGTTCAGTTTCTGTACAGGGGGCTCATGCACACACGTCTGACATGCGTTTTTATGTTGATGTGCGTTTTTGTGTTCCTGAGTGTGATGTGTGTGTGTGCGAGTGAGTGAGTGAGAGAGTGGGTGAGTGAATCAGCAAGTCTTGCATGCAGATGTTCCACATCAGATTCGAAAGTGATGGTAATACCAATCCATCACAATCACTTGTATTTTATAGCTAGTCTTCAGAGGCCTGTATCCAGATGTCTGTATTTCAAAAGTGAAGAATTTGGAAAAGTGCTTTTTAGGTTTCGGTTTAATTTCTCCTCTCCTCAGAGCTCCGTTGGTGAGATTTTGTTTTTGAGCATTTTCCCGCCAATAAGTTAGCCCATTCCGACTTCAGGGATGATGGCCTACTCTTCCAAAACACGTAACAGGTTTAAACATGGGTGCAAAATATTCTGCATGTGTTTGTACACAGAACTATGGTGTATACTCTCATCCAAAAGACTTGGGGAGTGAAATCAGTACTGAAGTTAAGTCCAGAAGAAAAAATCTCCAGGATCAGGCAGGCAAGTGTCTGCTGTCGGTGGTAAGCGGCAGTCATGATTGTTGTCAGGATCTGAACACTCTTCACTGAACCCCCAGGCTTCCCTGCCCACCCCTGGAGTGGCGGTGTGTGTTGTGTGGAGGGTTTTATCATACAATTTATTTCACTGCCCACCACTCCTTCAGTCAGGGCAGACTTTTCTGCACAAAGTGTGGGTGGTTCTTTCTCTTTGGGAACAGATAACATTTACACAGGGACTGGATGTGAAAAAGCTCACAAGTACTCATTCCATTATCTCTGATATCAAAAAAGAACAAGTAAACATTCAAATATAGGCTCAAAAAAGATAAAGATATCTGATTACAAATATTCATAATACAGACATCTGAATACTGGCTTCTAAATACAGACATCCAAAATTTATACATCTAAACGCAGATTTTATCAAATCAAGTGTAAACATAAGGCCTACAAATATTCGTATTACCAGGCGATCATCAAAATGTAAAATACATTTAATTGCACAAGTTTAAAACAAAGACATCTATTTGCAGATTAAAAAAATCAATTGTAAACATAAGACCTACAAATATCCCTAAGACTTGAGTTGATCATCAAAATGTAAAATATATCTAATAGTAAACTCAGATTTAAAAAATCAAGTGTAAACATAAGGCTTACAAATATCCCTAAAACTTGAGTTGATCATCAATATGTAAAATATATCTAATTACACAAGTTAAAAACTAAGACATCAGTAAGCATTGCATTACACCATCAAAATGTAAAATACATCTAATTGCTTAAGTAAAAAACAAAGACTGGTAATCACTGCATTACACACATGCAATTACTGACTGAGAAATGGACATACGAAATCACAGATATCTGAAGTAAGTACACCTAAAGATGAGATAGCCAGCACATAAAAGACAGACATGTGTAACAGACATAGGCAGACACTGAATAATGCATAATGTATACACACACCCAAATAATGCATCATGTGCACATGTTAAAACCTGTCCCACCTTTTGGAAGAGTAGGCCTTGGGGGGGGGGGGGGCACTGACAAATGACAAAATTTACAAAACTGCATACACATAGGGAGTGGATGCGGAAAAAAGCACAGTGCTTATTCCATTATCTGTGGGGGAGGGGGGGGGGATATATATATATATAACGAACACCTACACAAATGCATTTTGATATTTTATGTAACACCACAGACGTTGAATAACGTCTAATGGACATGTAACAATACCTGCATATAGAATAACGAATTTAAACACTATAACACACTCCAACAGACAGCATCAGAACCTACACACATGGAATAAAGCATCTAAATAATTGAAGCACACTGAGAATAACAACGAACCCCACTATATATCACACACCCACAGAATCGGAATAAGGCATGGAATAGAAACGACACTACACATAGGAAGTATATGCATTTACAGGAATCATATTAAGTAAACTACACACATTGAGTAACACAGCAAATCAAATGGCACACAGAATGTATCTGAACATCATCTATGGGACATCTACACACATGGCTTAGTGCATTAGAATATTATCAGTTTAACGGACATCTACACACATGGAATAGGGCATTTAAAACGTAAGTCACGAACAAGCCTACTAAGCTGAAACTAGACAGATGTACCCCTACAGGCACTGAACAGATCTGAAGTCGGAAACACTTAAATCGTCCCATGAAGGGCAATTACAATACTGACATTGATACAAGACCCCCCCACACACACCAATGTAGGAACACAATGTAAAAACCATTGGTTGGAAAAGACTTAAACTCATTATTTACTCAAGCACCAATATATGAACACAATTTAAGAAAGCCTATGTCCAGTAGTTGGAACGACCTGTGCATGCACACACCATAATGAGGATTGACAAGTAAAAACAAATTTGTGCGAGCACATGCACACAATATTGACTAGTAAAGACAATTTAAAAATCATTAAGGGCAAAAGTAGGATACAGGAGTACTCATTTTCATGGCAACACACACATATGTAATGGAAACGGTGGATGAATACCCGCCACACAGCACACATAGACATGGAACAATGAAACTAAACACAGGATAACCCTGGAACAACGCATCTAAATACATAAGATAACTGGCAGAACAACACATCTAAACACATAGAATAACTCGCAGAACAACGCATCTGAATACATCGGGTTACTCACGGAATAAATAAAGCATTTAAACATCAGGTAATTCGCAGAATAATGCATCTAAACATGTATAAGATAACTCGCGAATAAAGCATCTAAACACGTATAATACTCGCGAATAAAGCATCTAAACACATTGGATAACTCACGAATAAAGCATCTAAACACATTGGATAACTCGCCAATAAAGCATCTAAACACATTGGATAATTCCCGGACTAAAGCATCTAAACACTTCAGGTAATTCCCGGACTAAAGCATCTAAACACATCAGGTAATTTGCGGACTAAAGCATCTAAACACATCAGGTAATTTGCGGACTAAAGCATCTAAACACATCAGGTAATTTGCGGACTAAAGCATCTAATCACATCAGGTAATTTGCGGACTAAAGCATTTAAACACATCAGGTAATTTGCGGACTAAAGCATCTAAACACATCAGGTAATTTGCGGACTAAAGCATCTAAACACATCCCGTAACTCACGCGTAATTATGCATTTAAACACATCAGGTAACTGAATAATGCATCTAAACACATCATATTATTCGCGGATTAATAACGACACCCACACACATGTAATAGGGAATCTAATTATACTGTGGACATCTTCACATGCATGGAATATCAATATCTTCACACACATGGAATAACACATAACAACAGACGCCTACACGCACTGAACAACTAATCTAAATGACACCCACACACATGTAACAGCACATCTAATTATACTGTGGACAGTGGCATGCATGGAATAACACAATAACGTCTTCACACACACATGGAATAACACAATAACAAGATGCCTACATGCACTGAATAACACATCTAAACGTTCAATGGACATGTATACACGTGGAATAACACATCTACATGCATTTAAAGGACATGTACACACACACATGGAATATCATATCTATACGCATTTAAAGGACATCTACACACGTGCACAACACATCTATAGCATTTAAAGGACATCTAAACACATGGAATAACATATTTATACACATTGGCCTCCTATTATGGACACCAACACGGAATAACACATCTATAACAGTTGCCCACATGCACGGAATAACGCATCTACACACATCTTAAAACGGACACCCACATGAACAGAATAACGCATCTAAACACATCATATAGGGGACACTCACATGCACGGAATAATGCATCTAAATACATAATAAAACAGACACCCACACACATGCACGGAATAATGCATCTAAACACATCATATAACGGCACTCGAATGCACCGAATAACACATCTACACTCAAAATAACGCAAAGGAGACCCACATGCACTTTAACACATCTACACACGGAATGACGCAACGCACCTAAATACATAACACATAGTCTTAGTTTGGCTCTGGTGCTGTACTGGGATGATTTCCACACATTTTTCAGATTTCTATAAGCATTTCTTGCTTTGCTAATCCGGTTCTTGATGTCGCTGCCTGCTCCGCTGTCATGCCTAACAGTGCTCCCCAGGTACTTGAACTCTTCAGTTGTTGGTAAATCTTCTCCATTCACTGTGATCAGTGAGGGGTTCTGAACGTTCAGAGTCATCACCTCTGTCTTCTTCTGACTGATTTTCAGGCTTACTTGTTGTGGGAAAGTGCTGAGAGGGGATGTCTTCTCTTGAATGTGATGGTGGGTATGTGAGAGCAGTGCCAGATCGTCGGCAAAATCTAGGTCTTCAAGCGTTGAGAAGGGGGTCCATCTGATGCCCCGTGACTGGTCAGCTGTTGTCTGTCTCATCACCCAATCAATTGTCAGGTTGAAGAGTAGTGCTGACATGGGGCAGCCTTGTCTGACTCCGGTTTGTACACTGAAACTGGTTTTGCTGTTTCCTACTCTGCACGTGAAGTTGTTGTAGAAGCTCTTAATGACTTGGATAATCTCCTGTGGAATTCCATATGCTCGAGTATGTGCCATACACTTCTCAATGAATGCTGTCAAAGGCTTTTTCAAAATCTACGAATTGATATAACACTGTCTCTGCCATTCCGTGCACTGTTCGATGATGATGCGCAGGTGAAGATCTGGTCTATGCATCTTCTTCCTGGTCTAAAACCTGCCTGTTCCTTTCTGAGTTGTTGGTCCACTGCCTCTGAGATTCGTCCGATGAGATCTTTGCCAGAATCTTGCTGGGAACAGATAGCAGAGTGATTCCCTCCAGTTGTTACAATTGTTCAGGGCTCCTTTCTTGGGATCTTCACGATGACTCCTTCTGTCCAATCTGCTGGTAGCTGTTTCTCCTCCCATATAGCTGCAAAGAGTGGCTGTAGAACTTTAGATGCAAATTCTGGATCTGCCTTGAAAAGTTCTGCCTTGAGGTTGTCCTGGCCAGGGGCTTTTCCATCCTCGAGAGAGCTGATTGCTGCTATAATCTCTTCCTTCTTTGGTGGTGTGCTGTTCACATTGAGATCAGCATCAGGATCTTGTACATCTGCCTCTTCAGTTGGTGTGTGTCTGTTGAGAACTTCGCTGAAATGTTCTGCCCATCTTGCATCTTGTTCTGCTTCTTGGTAAGTATTTGGCCCTTGTTTATCTAGGATTGGTGTTTCGGTATTGCTCCGGTACTTGCCACTGACAGTCTTAGTGATCTTATACACCTGTCCTTGCTCTCCCTTTGCGGTGGCCTCCTCTGCTTGTCTTGCAATATCATCCATGTAGGTACGCTTGTCTGTTCTTGTCATTCTCTTCACAGTTTGGTTTGTTTCTCTGTACTGTTGTTTGTACCTCTCTCTTATCCGCTCTGACTTTGTCTCTAAGATTTTCTTCTTCAGTTCTCTCCTGTTCTCAATGGCTTGCCAGGTGTCTGCTGTAATCCACCTTTTTCTCTTCCTCTGTCTCTTAAGCACGTTTCACTGGCTTGTGTGTAGGCTGTCCTGACTTGTTTCCACATGGTGTTTATATTGGTCGTGTCCGGAGGTGTGTAGTTTTCAGTATCCACCAGTGCTTGGAACTTGTTTTTCAGCTGGAGGGTGAAAGCACTCTTTACTTTGGTGTTGTGCAGCTTTTCCACATCAAAATGTTGTCTTGGTTTCCCAGATCCATTTTTTCTCAGCTTCACTTTTAGGGTTGCAGTGACAAGGTGGTGATCACTGCCAACATCGGCTCCTCTCCTTACTTTTACATCTAGGAGCGATCTCCTCCATGTCCCATTGATCACAGGTGTCAATCTGGTTTTTGTCTCTTCCACTGGGGGAATACCAGGTAAGCTTGTGGATCTCAGGGTGTGCAAAAAAGTCCCTCCAATGGCCAGGTTGTTGTCCATGCAGAATTCCACCAATCTTTCTCCGTTGTCATTTATGCTGCCACATCCTTCTTTTCCCATGGCTCTTTCTTGATTTGTATTGTCTTTTCCGACTTTTGCATTTAGGTCACACCCATCACTATCCTCATGTCATGGTTTGGTGTGTTTTCCATTTCAGCCTGTAATTGTTCATAAAATGTATCTTTGCTTTCTTCTCCATGTCGTTGGTTGGTGCATAGCACTGTATGATTGTGGTATTAGCATGTTTACCTTTCATTCTTATCCTCATCATCCTGCTGTATGAATAGTTTCCACCCATCAGGCACTTCTCCATTCCTTTCTTCATGATAATTGCTACTCCCTCATGGTGTTGGTTGTCATCTCTACCACTGTACAGCACTGTCTCTCCTGTGCTGGCTCTGTATTTGCCTGATCCTGTCCATCGGCTTTCACTGATTCCGAGAATATGCAAATTGTAGCGTCTCATCTCTGCTATAACTTGCGCTAGTTTTCCTGTCTCAAACATGGTTCTCACATTCCAGAATCCTATTTTGGTCTTATTTTTGGTGTTTAAGACTTCCATCTTCCTGTCAGTGGCTTCCTTTCGGCTTTCACCACTGACATTCATACGAGTATCTTCCGATGACTCTGGAAGCCCATCACACCCAGTAGTGTTTATTTCTTTTGTTGCTGTTTCCGTAACAAATGTTTTTTTTACAGAACAGGGTTGTTAGCCCTGTGTCTAACCCCCTACCTGGGGGAAGGGTTCCACCTTTGTCGCCTTTTACGACATGCCTGGTTGGAGGGCAGAAATCCTATTCTTGCAGTGCTCGCTTTGCAAGTATACCCCGGGAGTCCCACGGGGGCTGTCTCTGTCTCTCTCTGCATTATTCTCTGTATTTCTGGTTGATGGTGATGATATCTGTTTTCAGTGGATTGAAGTCCGTTTTGTGTGTGTGTGTGTGTGTGGTGTGTGTTGTGTGTGTGTGTGTGTGTGTTTTATTTTTAAGGGGTCCTTTTGTTTGATGTTTTTGTTTTATTTTGATTAGTTACTGGCTATTCCCATGTTGTTGTTTTTTGTTGTTGTTGTTATCATTAATTATTTTTCTATGTGTCTTTTTTTGTTTGTTTTTTCTTTTCGTGTGTATGCTTCTTTGTTGGGGTGGGGGTGGGAGTTTTTTGTTTGTTTTGGATGTGGGCTTTTTGTTTCTTTTCCTCTTTTTTATCTTGTTTGTTGTTGTTGTTGTTGTTGCTGTTAGTGGCTGTTAAATAGCTGTCCAATTGGTTATTGCTGTTGTAGCATTTGATTGTTCAGTTGTTGCATTTCTTGATTTTTCGTTTGTTGGTTTTTTGTTATTCATTTTTTCATGATATATCCCTCATTAGGGTGGGGACTGGATGTAAAAAAAAGCACCAAGTACTTATTCATTATTCTCGAAACAAAAGAATTCTCTCTCGCTCACTGGGCCCATAGTGCCTTCTCCCTCCCTCTCCCCCCTTCCTCTCTATATATATCTGTGTGTTGGTGTGTGTGTGTGTGTGTGTGTGTGTGTGGTGTGTGTTGGGGTGTGTGCGTGCCTAGTCTTCTCCTGTGCTTGTCATTGTGCTGGTCTACCTGCTGGCCTCAGCAGACACAACTCAACAGCGGCTCAGTTCATTGTACAGGCTGCATGCTGGGTATGTTCTTGTTTCCCTAAACCACCGATGCTGACATGACATGCTGACTGCTATCTTTATATTGTTTGATTATTTTTAGCTTGGTGTGTGTGTGTGCTTGTGCGATGGTGCGTGCGTGCGTGTGTGTGTGTGTGTGTGTGTGCTCATGCGATGGTGCGTGCGTGTGTGTGTTTGTGCGCAGGTATGTTTATGTGTCTGTGTGCATGCCTGCGTGTTTGGGTACATGCGTTGTGCGTGCATGTGTGTGTGGCAATCTTGCCCGCACGTGTGTGTATGTGTGTGTGATGGCGCGCGAGTGTGTGCGTGTGTTTAATACATGTTACCTTTTATCAGGTGTGTTCAAATTTATATTTGTTAATATACTATTAGTTATTTAAATATGTTTTAATCACTGTAACACGTATTTCTTTTAGTAGAGTTGTATGTGAATGAGTTTATTTATTTTATTTTATTCTTTTATATAGGATAATGGAAGAAGCACGTATGTGCTTTTTTACATCCAGTCCCCGTCTGTATGCGGTTTTGTAAATTCTGTCATCTGTTCCCACCGGCACACAATGGCCTACTCTTGCGAAAAGCAGAACAGGATGTAACGTGTGCGCAAGATGTTTTGCTGCGTTCGCACACGGGCCTCAGTTTATAGGCTCATCCAAAGGATGGGTGTGTGTGTGTGTGTGTCTTCAATTTTATCTCTGTTCACTTAAAGTGATATTAGACGATGGGAGCAGGGGGAGGGTGGGGGGGGGGGCAGCATGAGATAAGGGTTTTAAGTAGAAGAGATGCATGTTGGTATGAATGCACATTAAAAGACTATTCCAAACTATATAAACAATGTGTTGCAAAAAACATGGCAAAGAAATAAAAAAAAATTAACAAAAACACAGAACAATTGAAAAATACTCTAAAGTTTGAAAACAAACAATTGTGAACTACTTGTGAAACAAGCAAAATGGAGACAATCGTACTTTACAAAAAAGAGAATATTGGGGATTGCAACAGAGACAAGCCTATCTCACATAATAAATCTGCTGGAAGACAGCAGGGCTGCATAAGGACAAGGACAGCAGGGCTGCATAAGGACATCAGGGCTGGATAAAGGACATCAGGGCTGGATAAAGGACAGCAGGGCTGGATAAAGGACAGCAGGGCTGGATAAAGGACAGCAGGGCTGGATAAAGGACAGCAGGGCTGGGATAAAGGACATCAGGGCTGGATAAAGGACATCAGGGCTGGATAAAGGACATCAGGGCTGGATAAAGGACACAGGGCTGGATAAAGGACATCAGGGCTGGATAAAGGACATCAGGGCTGGATTTAAAAGGGCATCAGGGCTGGATAAAGGACATCAGGGCTGGATAAAGGACAGCAGGCTGGATAAAGACATAAGGCCAGGGCTGGATAAAGGACAGCAGGGCTGGATAAAGGACATCAGGGCTGGATAAAGGACATCAGGGCTGGATAAAGGACATCAGGGCTGGATAAAGGACATCAGGGCTGGATAAAGGACATCAGAGCTGGATAAAGGACATCAGGGCTGGATAAAGGACATCAGAGCTGGATAAAGGACATCAGGGCTGGATAAAGGACATCAGGGCTGGATAAAGGACATCAGAGCTGGATAAAGGACAGCAGGGCTGGATAAAGGACATCAGGGCTGGATGATAAGGACAGCAGGGCTGGATAAAGGACATCAGGGCTGGATAAAGGACATCAGGGCTGGATAAAGGACAGCAGGGCTGGATTAAGGACAGCAGGGCTGGATAAAGGACAGCAGAGCTGGATAAAGATAAGGACAGCAGGGCTGGATAAGGACAGCAGGGCTGGATAAAGATAAGGACAGCAGGGCTGGATAAAGATAAGGACAGCAGGGCTGGATTAAGGACATCAGGGCTGGATAAAGGACAAGGACAGCAGGGCTGGATAAAGGACAGCAGGGCTGGATAAAGGACAAGGACAGCAGGGCTGGATAAAGATAAGGACAGCAGGGCTGGATTAAGGAGCAGGCTGGATAAAGGACAAGGACATCAGGCGATAAAGGACACCCAGGGCTGGATAAGGACAGCAGGGCAGGATAAGCCGCAGAGGCGGGATAAAGGCCCAAGACAGCAGGCTGATAAAGGAGAATCAGGGTGGATAAAGGACAGCAGGCTGGATAAGGACAGCAGGGCGGATAAAGGACAAGACAGCAGGTGGATCAAGGACAGCAGGCTGGATTAAGGACAGCCAGGGCTGATTAAGGACAGCAGTGGCTGGATTAAGGACGCAGGGCTGGATAAAGGCCCAGCAGGGCTGGTTAAAGGACAGCAGGGCTGATAAGGACACAGGCTTGATGATAAGGACAGCAGGGCTGGATAAAGGACAGCAGGGCTGGATAAAGGACAGCAGGGCTTGATGATAAGGACAGCAGGGCTGGCCTTGAGGGTTGTGTGTCTGGTGCCAATCTCTCCACACCCTCCCTCCACCCCTGCTTTGTTTACAGCTAGACAGTGACACTCAGCCCTTAGCTGAGGCCAAGGCCAAGAGAAAGAGAAAGAGGGATATTTATTTATAATTATAGGGTGAAAGGGATGGTAAGGAAAAGGAAGCCCCCCCCCCCCCATAAGGGGGGGTGGATGGGGGGGAGGGTTAGGGTTGTGTCAATTTCAACACTGGCCTTATGACCTGTTGAAATCCTGCTAATTTCTCAACCATTCACTGCCAAGTACCCCCACTACCCTCCACCCCAAATTCTGTAACCTCCCCCTCTTTCTCCCTCTCTTCCTTTCTTTCTCTCCCTCCCTTTCTCTCCCTCCTTCTCTCTTTCACCTTCTCCCTCCTCTCCCCTCCCTCTCTCCCTGCCCCCTTCTCTCTTCCTCTCTCCTCTCCCTGTTTCATCTACACACACACACTCTCCCCCCCCTCTCCCCCTTTTTCTCTGTCCCCTTCTCCCCCCCCCCTCTCAAGTCTCATTCTCTCGTTGTCTCCTCTACTCTCCTCCTCTCTCCTCCTCTGTCTCTCCCCCTCTCTTTCCATCTCTCTGTCTCCCTCTGTCCATCTCTCTCTCCCTCTATATTTCTTGCTCTCCATTTCTCTCTCTTTTTTTCCCTCCTTTTCTCTCATCTTCTCTCTCTCTCACCTTTCTCTCTTCCCCCCTCTCTCTCCCCCCTCCTTTCTGTCTCCCTCTCCTCTCTCTCACCCACCTCTCTCCCCCTCTCTCCCTCTCTCTCCTCCCTTCATTTCTCTCCCCCATCTCTCTCCCCTTCCTTCTCCATTCCCTCTCTCTCCTCCCCCCTCTCTCTCCCCATAACTCTCTTGATCTCTCTCCCACTCTCTCCCCCCCCTTTTCCCTCTCTCAACTCCCCTACTCTCTCTCTCTCTCTCCCACCTCTCTGTCTCCTGCTCCCCCCCTCTCTCTACCTCTCTCCTACAATCTCTTTCTCTCTCTTTGTTCCTCTCTCCCCTCCCTCTTTCTAACCCTCTCTCTCCCTTTCTCTCCCTCCCTCCCATCTCTCTCTCTCCCTCCCCCCTCTCTCTCCCCCCATCTCTCTGTGTCCCTCCGTCTCTCTCCGTACCTGTCTCTCCCCCCCCTCCTTCTCTCTGTGTGTCCCTCTCTGTCCTCCCCCCCCCTCTCT
This sequence comes from Rapana venosa, assembly GCA_028751875.1. Taxonomy (NCBI): domain Eukaryota; kingdom Metazoa; phylum Mollusca; class Gastropoda; order Neogastropoda; family Muricidae; genus Rapana; species Rapana venosa. The sequence continues at coordinate 5,291,491 of CM054146.1, forward strand.
TTCTCTCTTCTCCTTCAAAGCTCTTCAGTGATGTTCTCTCTTTCTCTCTCTCTTACTCTGTCTCTCTCTGTGTGGCTACCTCTGTTTCTCTCTCTCTGTCTCTTTATCTCTGTCTGTCTGTCTCTGTCTGTTTGTCTATGTGTGTGTGTCTGTCTGCCTGTATCGCTCTCTCTCCCCCCTCTCTCTCCCTCTTTGGGTTATTATTAAGATGTATCCCTACGGGCGGGGACTGGATGTAAAAAAGCACATGAGTGCTTATTCATTATCCTCGAAATAAAAGAATTTGTCATTGTCATTGTCATTGTCTTTGCCCCTCTCTGTCCCTCTCCCACTTGTCTGTCATCTGTCTGTCTCTTTTTCTCTCTCTGTATCCCCCTCCCCCCTTTGTCTGTCTCTCCCTCCATCTCTTTTCTCCCTCTCTCTTTTTTTCTCTCCCCCCCCCCCCTCTTACTCTCTTTATCCCTCTTCCTCTCTCCCCCTCTCTATTTCTCCCCCCTCTCCATCTTTCTCTCTCCCTCTCTCTTTGCTCCTCTCTTTCTTTCTTCCTCTCTCTCATTCTCCCTCATTCCCTCTCTCTCTGCCCCCCTCTCTATCTCCCCCCCCTCTCCACCGCCCCTCCTCTCTCCCCCCCTTTTCTCTCTCCCCTCAACAGCTCGTCACCTCAGATTTTTTCCCCATGGTTCTTTTAAAAATATAATTTCCTGACACACTTTGTAATCAGTTTTTTTTCAGTTTTAAAGATAAACTCTCTCTTTTCTGTGTCTCAGTCTCTCTCTTTTCTCCTCTGACTGTCTATATCATATCCCTTCTGTCTCCCTCTGTTATCTCTACCTCTCTTCTCTCTAATATAGTTCTTCCTTTTTATGATCTTAAAGATAATGGTAATAGCTACTTGCCTTCAAACTTGTCTTTCTCACACTACCTCTCTCTCTCCCCTACTCCTCTTACCCCCTCCCTCTCTCCTCTGCTTTTATTGTGAAGGTATGGGTATTGGGCTTATATTATTTTAAAGAGTGTTGATGGTGATGTGTGCTGTTTTGAGAATTTTATATTTGGTATTTCTCACGGGGCACCACCACGCAGTACCCGGCCGGCTTACGACATGTTTTGAGAGGGCTTCTCTCTGTCTCTGGGTTCAAATCTCTGGTCTGTCCTGTGGTAAAGCAACTCGCTGTACGTGAGGTCCTGATGTTATGACCTGTTAAGTAATGGGGATGTAACTTTCCTTTGCTTTAGACAGTAAGGACAGACAGTGGAAGACAGAGATCAGAGCAGACAGCAGAATCGGAACAATGTGATAAAATCACACCAGAGACATCACACTGATAGTACAAGGGTAGGTATAGACGAGGCAGACATAAGGAGAATCACACCTGCTACACACTCACTACCTGTATGCAGTCCAAACGGATGCTGCTGCTGGTTAACACATTTATTGTGAGAACACATTCAGGTTACTACCCACATTATACCAATTGTGTTAAGGTCTTGTCACACAACAACAGAATATCAATGAAGCAAAGAGTTTTCTGACCTGGACTTCTCTTGGACACTGGCTGGAAGGGAACACCACAATACACAACTCCAATCTCCTTTTTCTCCCTGTCTCCTTATTTCTAATAAGTTTAATTTTCTGGTCAGCCTCCTTTTTATCTCCTCCACCTCTTGTTCCTGGTGCTACCTGCTCTCTGGGACTCCTCTCTCTCTCTCTCTCTCTCTCTCTCTCTCTCTCTCTCTCTCTCTCTCTCTCTCTCTCTCTCCGGGGTGGACTCCCCAGCACCTACTTCTTTCCTAGTCTTTGTAGGGCTTGACCAGCTGACCACGTGTCAGGGCTGGGGTCTGGGTTTGATTGGATGGTTGGGAGATGCCAGGCTGCCCTTTGCTTTGTTAGATCAGGTGCCAGGCAGTTAGACTTGACCAGCTGATCACGTGTTGGGGGGTATGGGTTTGATTGGATGGTCAAGGAATGCCAGGCTCCTCTTTGCCTTATTCGATGAGGCCGCGGGGAGGGGGGGGGGGGGGGCAGAAGTCCCCTGCAGCAGAAGTCCGCTCTCTTATGTCGATAGATAAGTAACAGGTAATGCACGTAGGGACGTGAGCCTGGCTCAAACGGCTGGTTGCTGAGGCTACTAGTGGAATTCGGCAGAGGGAAGGGGAGGGGAAGGATGGGTGAGAGGCCCTAACCACTGCATGCATGATGCTGCACTCTTAGCCGGTCACAGTACATCCCTCCCTCCCCCGGCTAAGAGTGGTCTTTGGAAACACCTACTGAACTACTGTCGTGACATTGCTGTACAACATGGGATACCATGTCAGCTGTAGCCAGTTCCCGGTTGGAAAGTCCAACAGGATAAACATACACCAATACAGCCTTTAAAAAAAATATACATGTACATGGGTTGGCCTCAATATTGAGACCATTCGACTGGTTTCTTTAATGTCATACCAAAAAGAAAAATAACCAAATATGCTCTCATTATTAAATTTTTATCAGCACAAAACATTAACCAAACACCACAAAATTATATTTGTATCACTGGAGGAGAAAATAGAAAAACAACAAAAGCCCAAATAAAACTATTTCACCTTGCAAACGATAGATATGATTTTCAATATAAGTAAAAATAGTGTATATATATATATATATATATATATATATATATATATATATATATATATATATATATATATATATATGTGTGTGTGTGTGTGTGTGTGTGTGTGTGTGTGTGTGTGGTTGTGTATACATGTATAGAAAACCCAATAAAAACACTCCCTTTGAAGAAAAACATTAACTAATTCACCCTGCAAAATATGAATAGGATTTTCAGTGTAAATGATATATATATATATATATATATAATTTTGCATACATGTATATAAAACCCACAAAAACCCACTAAGACAAACACAAAACCACCCAAGTAAAGAAACACTCAGGCAAACAAACACAGAAACAAATACACGAATAAACACACAACCTACATACATAATAAAAAAAAAATATTCTCCTACAATTTACTTCAAACACTCAGCTGGGCATAAAACAAGATATCATCATCATCATCATCATCATCATCATCATCATCATCATCATCATCATCATTATTATTATTATTATTATTATTATTATTATTATTATTATTAGGATTTCCCCCTTTTTTTGGCTTTGGTGTCGTAGAATAATTCCAAAGATTATTAGCTACCTTCTCATAACCCCCCCCCCTCCTTAAATATGTTCATTATAGACGATTATAGAAAATTTATTCTTGCAGTGCTAGCCTAGAAAACTAGACAAGGAGGGAGTCTGCGCCTGTGACGCTCAGGGCCCAAACAATCTGTGTTGCCACTGGCCTTTTGTTAAAAAAAGCCCACCACAGACCTGATCTGCAAACACGAACGTGTTGAGCGGGTGCTGGCTGATAGGAGCTTTGGCATTTCCTTTCCTGCTCTTTCTCTTGCTTCAGTGCCTCCTTCTGCTTATTTTCTGCTGCTACCCTAAACCTTCAATAACCATTCAATAACGGCGGCACCTTACTTACACCAGTCCCTCCGCCTGTCTGTCTGTCAGTGAGGGCGTACAGGGCTGCTGGTTGAAGGGGTTTCAATTCCTCTGGTTTGAAAATAATGGTATGGCAACAAAAACCCCTCCAGTACACCATGTTGATGCATGAAGTCTGGCCAGGTCGGCCTGGCCACAATCCAGCTGCTTTCCAACTCCAGGTATTGGTGCCACCTGTCCAGGTGGAACTCCGGTCCCATGAAGTATTGCTCATGGCATCAATATCCTGGTGGACCCTTAACGGGACTCCTCACCAATCACTAGGCTGGGCTCTTCCACCCTTTTCCATGGCCTCTACCATTTCCTTAACACAACAAAAGTGCCAAATAGCCCGAGACATACGCTTAGCACTACAAAAGGAGCAAATCTCACACCAGAACAGGGCTATCAGGACAATTAAATATGTAAATAAATGTGTCCATACTAAAAACAATTACACAACAAATCAGAGCACTTTGACAAATAAATAATTATATAACAATTTCACAACAACCAAGAGCACTCCTACAAATAATTGGTCATATAATAATATCCAGATACATATATTTTTTAACACCAATATATAGTTCCACAACAAGTGAAAAAAAGCATGCAAATAATAATCATTAAGACTGTCAACAATACTAGTAGTATCGATGATAGCCGTCCCTTTTTTCCCCCTTTCCCTTCTTTAGGGGAGGGGGAGGTTAACTGTCAATGTAATGGGGTAAATGGGAACGTGGTCACTGCAGGTACTGGCACTTGATGTCACACCCAACTTTGACTGAGTGGGTAGGTGTGATAGATAAAGTCTTTGTCACGGGATGGGCATGGTATTGTTGCTGGTTGGCGAAGAAAGGACGGGACTAGGCGTTGCTTGTTGAAGGAGAACAAGGCCGGAGATGTCCTTGAAGCAACGGTGCTTTGGCTGAAAAAGGAACCTTCACTCACTGTTGAATGAAGTTAGTGGTGTGGGTGATCCATATAGCTGATCTCTCTGCACACGCCAGCAACGTTGATTGCTGTTTTCCCTTCATTTCTGCCCTGGCGACGAATGACCAGCTTCCACAGCGTCCCTGCAGCGTTGTCCCACGTGCCCTCTTCCACAATCTCCTCCCCGCCCGTCAGGCCGGTCCCCGGACTGGACACAGGTCCCCTCATGCTCGTAGCTCCCTCGGCCTCGGTTCATCTGCAGACATATGGAACTGTTACAACCGGCATTTGTTTCTTGACACACGTGAAGATTGTCCACATTCCAGAAATGTTCGCCGTAAAAAAGCAGCAACAAAGCATCAGTTGCTCCTTTAATTTCAGACAGGAGCTCAGTAAAATGTTGTCATCATGAAATGAACAAGTTAAACTATGCCACAGTTGACCAACCATAGCAGACTGGACAACACTGACAACAATAAAAGCATCAACAGCAAGGTATGAAGGTCTACACAGAACACCCCATAGCAACAGTAGAAAACAACAAAGGGAAAAAACCCGGAAGGAAAGTAAGAACAGAGAAAAAACCAAAAACAAACAACAGTTGAAAAACAACCAGGAAAACACAGAGCTGTTCTTGCAAAGGATGGGCCAGCTATGTGGAAGTTGACATTCCTTGGGGGCTAAGCAAAGAGAACCTGTCAGTCAAAACCCTACACCTTTTCAGGCACACTCCCACATCCTTCACACCAACTAACTTCTCAATCTCCCTGCGTGTTGCCTCTCCTCTTCCACAGCCATTTTTGTTCTTGGTCACAATTCCCATCCAGGGCTCCTTCTCCTCCAACACCTCACTTTGTGCTTATCCTGAAAAACAAACAAAAACAAAATATTACTCTTCTGTCTCAAAACCCTGCTTGTGGTTCTGAACACATTTATTTTGTCTGTTGACTGACTTCTCCATTAATTGACTGACTTCTCTATTAACTTCCTCAGCAGCTGTTGGAGCGCTGAATTGAAATGTTCAGGCAGTGTGTTGTGGGCAAGTTGACCCCGGCATCAAACTGTTTACTATTCAGAAACAAAACAAACCCCAAGAAGCAAAGACGTCCAGTTATTGTTCTGCAGGTGTGCATGTACAACAAAATGGTTAACAATATTGGCACAAAAGTTGCCCTGGGAGATGCTAAAAATCCTTCCCCCCTCCCCCCCAACCCTGTAGTTCATCAATCACTGCTGGGATTACCCATGACTTCAGTACTGCAGGTCTGCCACTGCCACTAAGCCACTGTGCCCAGTCAGTCAGTCAGTCCTTCAAATTCAACATTCACCTTCTTCCACCAGTAACATTCCATACAAACACTGTCACTCCTTTTATTTACTTCTATTTATTCATTTATCATCTCGTGACTTCCATGAAAAGACGAAAACTAAAGTGGTAGGCACATCACGAACATCTGGACTGGCCAAGACTGTCTTACAGGTAACAGTACAAGGAGGTAAATGAAGAGGCATACAGAGAAAACAATGGGAAGACAACATCAGAGAGTAGACTGGCCTTGAGTGGAACAAACTGCTATGGGAAGCAGAGGACCATGGGGAGTGGAGGAAGCTGGTTGCAAAATCTTCACTGGTGCCCATATGGTCCTAAGGACTACAAGAAAGATAAAGTGATTCCTCTATAATTTTTTTTCTGCCTCATATTCTGTGATGTACACCTCCTGTTCCCATGCAGCTCATTCCAACCTCACCATCACAGCCCTATCCAAGCTTGTTGTGTCATGTCTTCAGAGCCCCAAGTTCACAGGCAGCTTATCCCTGACTGGCCACAGTGAGGCCCCCAACCATGCACAAGGGTCCTGTGCTGCTGTTAGATCGCTATGCATGTGATGTTCAACAGTGCCTCTTCATCACACACCTGCTCTGATCCCATATATTATTTGCTGGATAACATTTACTAAGATCCCTACTGACAACAGTAATAGCTAGGTCACACAGTCTGCTACTGACAACAATAGCTTGGTCACACAGCCTGTTCAGGGATATTTTAAATCAGTTCCAATACATAATGGACAACACTTAACAGTAAGAAGTTCTCTATTGACATATGTAATTTGGCATGTTATGTAAAGTTATGTTATCACAATTTTAAAGATCCAAATAGACCTAATTAATTTTCCCATAAAACACTTGTATTCTTTCCCAAGTTGTTTCCATACCAGAGCTTTTTGTCAATGCTACAGATACATGATACAGAGATGGGAAGGAAGATCAATGTCTGCACCCACATGAGCCTGGTTCTAAGGTTGAAACCTACAACTTCCAGATCCTGCTGTGATCTTGGAAGGGATGGGAACATCAGATCTAAACTTTACATTGGCCCTCGGTTATCTGACCCATGTCTTCATTTCCTCATCACAAAACGATTCTCTTATGCACAGATCTCAATCATTTCATTGCAAAGCAAAGCAAAACCATGATGATCAAAGCCACAACTAGAAATGGAAAGAGTGGACTTACCTTCATAATCACAAAATTCCCCGTGCATAATCTTGTATTTAGTGCTGCCTTTAGCACTCTTAATCCCACAAGTTATACAAAGTAAAATAACTGGATGCAAGATTTAAATGCTGATCAGATTAGAGGTTGGGTGGTGGGAGGATAGGATGGGGGGGATTAGCGAGTTAACAGTTTTGCTAGGAGGACTGAGTTTTGTTGTTGTTGTCTTTTGCTTTTAATGTGATTCGAAGTAACAGGCTGTCTGTCGTGTTGTGTGTGGTGTGATGTGTGTTTTGGTGTTTGTTTGTTGTTGAGTTTGTGTGTGTTTCTGTGTTTCCGCATGGTTTCAGTGTTTAGCATTCTTTATGGTTCAATTGTGATGGGTAGTTGCAGTTCATTGTGTGTTGAAGTCAGCCAGGCATGTGTGTTGTAACGACCTCGAGACAGTGGAAGGGCGTTGGGCCTGAGTCCTTTGACGTTGTTGTGTGTTTTTGATTCCCTTTTGTACTATGTGCCCATGGTGGTTTTTTTTTAAGTGGCTGTCAAAAAGTGGAGGGTGTGTAAAGTTGGTGGTGGAGGTTACATGACATTTTCTGTGAGTTTTCTAGCATTCAGGGATCAGGCAATCAGGACTGGATGGAAGACAGCAGGATTTTGTTAGGTAAGTACCTGTGTGTGGTGTGTGATTGGTGGGGAGGGATGAAGGTGGTGGTGTGTGTGGGGTAAGAGAGAGTAAAAAGAGAGGTGGGGGAGATGGAGGGGAGGTAGTTAGAAGAACAAGTTTTTTTTAGTAATAAAATCTTCTTAATAGACATTATGATGTTTTTGTTGATTGCATTTTTTGGGTGTTATGTTTGTTTGTTTATTTTTGTGTGTTTATTTTTGCATGTCATTTTAAACAAAACTTCCTTTTGTGTTCAATTGTGTGTGTGGTTTTTGCAGGTTCATTTTGTGTGTTTTTGATGTCGCAGGTTTTGGTTAATCCCAAGACCTCTGAAGACAGTGGGAAGGGACAGTTGGGGCCTGAGTCTGCTTTTGAGGTGTGTGTGTGTGTGTGTTTGATTACCATATTTGTACAAATAATGTGCACACATAGGTGGGTTTTTTTTAAACGTGGCTGTTGCAAAAAGAAGATGGAGGTATCAAATGTTGTTGTGGACATTGTGTACATACATGTTCATTCTGAGTTTCAAGGTAGAGACAGTGCAGGACAGGACTGGATGGAAGACAGTCAGGACTTTGGCAGAGGTAATTACTCTGTGTGTGGGTGTGTGAGTGGTGGGGGAGGGGATGCAGGTGGGAGTGTGTGGGGAGGTGAAAGTAGGTGCATGGATGTGGAGGGATGATTGGGGGGGGGAAGTAACATGACAATCTACTGATGATTGCTTCTGTTGCATTCCCAGGGTTGCTGTACCAAGGCAATCAGACAAAAAGGTGGCTGCCACATTTTTATTAGGTAAGTGCTGTGTGTTTGTAAACGTTTGTGTGTGTTTAGATTGCACTCATTTGCACAAATGATATAAAAAAAAGCTAGTTTTTTACATGGCTGAAGTATCAAGAGGCTGAAGATATTTGGTTGGGGGGGGGGGGGGGGGGGAGGTGATATGCTGGAAATAATGCTGTGGTCATTGTGTACATATATGGTCTGTCTATGATTTTCAAAGTTGGTGTGTGGAGACTGTGGAGGACAGGAGTGGGAAAAAGACAGGACTCTGGCAGAGGTAAGTACTCTGTGTGTCTGTATGTGTCTATGTGTGTCTGTATATGTGTGTCTGTGTGTGTGTGTATCTGTATGTGGAGCATTAGTGGTGGGAGGGGTGGAGTGGACGAGTGAAAATGACATTCTTCTGATGGTGGTTTTTGTTGCATTCCCAAGGTTTCTGTACCAAAGCAAATAGAAATCAGGTGGATAGCACATTCTTTCTTTTTTAATATTAGGTAAGTGCTGTGTGTGTGTGTGTTTTCTTTGGTGGACAAGGTGCTGCATACATTTCTTAAAACATGGCATCATCAATGTTATATGTGCGTTTGCCGGATTGTTGTTTGAAAACAAATATTTGTGTGCAGGCTGATAAAGGGTAACTGAACTTGTTTCTGTGTGTTGTGTGTGTGTGTGTGTGTGTGTGTGTGTGTGTGTGTGTGTGTGTGTGTGTGTGTGTGTGTGTGTGTGTGTGTCTTTGATGAGGAGGCATTTCTGTTTTAGAGCAATCTTCTTAGAGCAATATTTTTAATATACATTAAAAAAAATTGTGTGCTTTAAATTTGTGTGTGTTCTTTTAATTACCTATTTGTGTATGTTCTCTTAGTGTGTTCACTTTAAAAAGATCATTTCTCCATTGTGTTCAGTGTTGTGTCTGTCCTCATTATGTGTGTTCATGTTGTATGTTGTGTGTTTTGGATGTCACAGGTTTGATGAATCTGGACACAGCTGGAGACAGTGGGAAGGGACAGTTGGGGGCTGGAGTCTGCCTCTGAGGTGTGTGTGTGTGTGTGTGTGTGTGTGTGTGTGTGTGTGTGTGTGTGTGTGTGTTGTATGTGTGTGTGTGTGTGTGTCAAGTCAAGTCAAGTCAAGTCAAGTCAAGTCAAAATTTTATTTCCAGATGGTACATTGAATAAGCAATGCATTTGCTTTTTTTCATCAAGCCATCTATCTAAGAACAAATTTCGTAATGATTATACTAAGACATTACATTATTGCATCATTTACCGTTAAATTAAACCAGTAAAAAAAGAGGAAAAAATCGATAAGGAGATACATTGAAAATACAAATTACCACATATACATATACATGCACACACATACTCATGCACGCCTGAGCGCGTGCGCGCTCACTTCCACACACACATTTAAATAAAAATGTTTTAAGAATTAAAAAGGAAAATCATAAAACGTCAGGACAAACAAACTACTTCACCTACTGTTACATCCATTCTTTCACGTTTATACTTTAGATAGTAAAAAGGTACAAGAATAAAACGTTAGAAAATACTAGGCATTCGTCATTACTGACATCATTACCTTCAATGACCTCCCTCCTCTCCTCCTCCATCCAGCAAACGTGTGCTTTTTTTTGCGTTCATACTTTTCAAATAGCGCTTTTAAAAAATGACATATTGACACAATAGCTATCAAAGCAAGATAAGGCAAATAAGATTATAATAATGATTATCATAATAGAGATACAATTATAACAACAATTGCCCATCACCATGAGACCACAATATAACAAATGATCCCCATCACCATGAGACAACAACATAACCATGATAACAGAAAAGCATTGGAAAGGATAGGGGTGGGGGAGGAGTATCAAGGGGGAAGTGGAAATACACCTTCAATCAAATTAATAGTTACAAAAAAAAGACAAATATTCAAACAAGTAGAACCCCTATACGATACATAATTCAAAAGCCCATAATCCACTGGACTATCAAATTTAAAAACAATCATACTAAAACAGTATCGCTTTAATAGTACTATAATCTCATCTCTAAATGAAATAAAAACAACATCCAGGGATAAAATCTATTGAATTAGACAAGACAAAGGGCATGAGGAGGGGAGAGGAAAGGAAAGGAGAGGAGAGGAGGGAGAGAGAGAGAGAGAGAGGGGGAGAGAGAAAGAAGAGAGAGAGAGAAGAGAGAGAGAAGAGAGAGAGAGAGAGAGAAGAAGAGAGAGAGAGAGAGGAGAAGAGAGAGAGAGAAAGAGGGAGAGGAGAGAGAGAGAGGGGAAGGACACACTATCAAGCTATCGGTCTACCATAAAAAGATTTTTAAAATTTCCTCCTTTCCATTGTTTCAACATTGCAGATTATTTACTAGCTTGCATGGGATTACTCTTACTTCTTTGCATAATTGTTTTGCCTCTTTCCTGCCTCCCTCTCCCCCCACACATATACAGTGTGTGACTGTCAAATTTCTAGTCTCAGTAAGACATACTTGAATTTTTGTTGTAAGGAAACCCATTAGTGCGGAAAATGTAAGTATGGTTTGATTTTGCCGTATTAATCATGGTTGTTTTGCTTATTAGTCAATTCCTAGGCATTCATGCATTAGATGGCTTTTTAGCTGTGTCTTGAACTTATTTTTGTTTTTGATACATTTTAGCGTTTTGGGAGCTTGTTCCATAAGTCATTACCTGAGTACAAGGGCTTGTTTTGTAAAGATTTTTTTCTTGGTCTCGGAAATGTTAGTAGTGATTATGTCTGTGTTCATTGATTTTGAGCTATTGGTGATCTTTGGAGGGCTTTCCATTGACAACTTTCTGGCAAATAGAGCTTTATTTAGTAAGGTCTGTTTTTGAAGGTTAGGATATTTGTTTCCTTATAATTGTTGATGGTTAGGGAGCTTGATTTTAGTAGAACAAGTTTCAGTGCTCTTTATATAATCTATGAATCAATTTTAAATTTGTATCACTGCAGCTGTCCCAAGAGATGAAACATAGTCAACTATAGGCAAAATTTTGGCCGCAAAAAAAGAGTTTGCGAGAGTGGTTATTCAGAAAATGTTTTATTTTGTTTAACTGAAGTAGCTTGTAAGAAAGACGTTTTCCTAGCGCATCATATGGTCAGTCAAGTACGATTTTTGTCAAAAATTTAAAACACCAGAATTCTGTTGGGAGTCAACTTCTTCAATTACTCCTTTACCTATCAACAGAGGGTTGGAATTTATCTTTCATTTTTTGCCCTCTTTTGTCTTGCATACATACGTAAAATTTTAGTTTTTCGCGTATTTAGGGACATATGGTTTAGCTGAGTCCAAGAAACCAATCTGTCAATATTGTGTTAAAGTTTGATTGAAAGTATGTGGGGGTCAGAGTCACTACAATAGGGATGTGTCATCAGCAAACATTTCACAGCTACATTCTAAAATTTTTGGGGTAAGTCATTTACATAGATTGAAAATAGAAGTGGACCCAATATTGCCCTTGTGGTACTCCATTTTTAAATAGGTACTATTTCTGATGTTTGATTATTTGCAGTTACAGCTGCTGCCTATTCGACAAAAAGCTTTTCAAAAGATTTATCGTTTCTGGTGTTGTTTTATACAAGTGAAGTTTACGCAATAAAAGGAATGATTGATTACATCAAATGTTTTTTCAAAGTCAACAAAAAAAAGGCCTGTATATTTATTTTCATTGATATTGTGTAGGAGACTGTCTGTAAATTTTTGTAAGAGTTGTGTGACAGGAATATTTTTTAGAAAACCTGATGATCTTCATTATATTTGATTGTTGTTTACAAAAATAGGAATATACTGATTTTGGTTTTGTTTTTCAAAGGTTTAGATAAGACAGACAGATTTAAATTGTCTGTAATTTGAAGGACAAGCGTATCACTGATTTGTGGACTGGTTTGATTTTTGCCTTTTTTTAAAAAAAGACAGGAAAGTTGTTTTTTTCTCTATGCACAAGTTATACAAGTATGTCAGTGTTCCAGCTATAAATTGACCACAGCTTGATTATTCTTCCATCTAGATTTTCTAAACCACGTGTTCTGGAACTTTTTTGAAGAGACAGGGTTTCCAAAACGTCTGTGATTTGTCATTGGGAGTAGTTTGAATGGGAATTTTATTTCTTTTGATTTGATAATTGTTCTTTAAAAAATGGAGATCCTTTTCATTTGACTTTTCATTTGATATTACTTTGTCGGCAATGTTTGAGAAGTGGTTGTTCAATTCATCAGCTGATATATCTTTAACTGTCTGTTGACTTTTTGATATAGGTTTATTACATAATGTATTGATGGCTTTTCCATACTTGGCGAGAGTCCGGTAGTTGTAATTAAAAAACTTTTGAATGTATCACGTTTTGATTTGCGTTTTAGTGAAGTTACTTTGTTTCTTTGTGCCCTGAACTGCTCATTTGAACCATGTGTTTTCAAATAGTCTCTTAGGTGTATTTCGGGGTTTTTATGTCTTTTGTTATCCCAAAGGGGGTTTGATTTTTTCTTGAACTTTTTTTTTTATGAAAAGGGGGGTGTTTGTCGTATACTGAAGTAAATTCCTAATCCAAAATTCAGCAGCTTCATCAGGGTCTCTGATTTGGTATATTCATGTAATGGCGAGTTTTGTCACGTCTGAAAGGAAATCTTGCTCGTTAAAGTTTTTAAAATTTCCTGTTTAAAAAAAAGTTTTATGCCCTACTTTAGGGTTTTGATACGATTTTTAAACCAAGTAAAGCACACTGGATTATGATCATGCATCCACATAGGGGCACATACTTCTGTTATGTGTTGTTTTGTAGTAGTGTAGATATGATTATTAATGTTCTAGAGTTATTTGTTATCCGAGTTGGTCTATCTATTAGTTGATCTAGGCCAAACATAGTAATGTTGTGGCTCCTTTTGGTTTAGGTTTTAATAAGTCTATGTTAAAATCCCCAAGAATAATTGTTTCATTGTTTAAAAGTATTACCTCATCCATAAGGGGGATGAATTTTTCTGCAGTCTATGGGTTTTTGAAGGGTTTCTGTATATAAATCTATTAATATTGGTTATTGTGTTTAATTTTATTTCAATCCACATGGATTCAATGTCATTTAAAACCCCAAGGTTATATATTCTTTTACAAATGAGCGAGGAGGCTATATATGTAAGTAGCCGGTGGTCTTGGGTTTGTGAGGATCTTCACGGAAGATTTGATACCCTGGAATATTCATGTGTGCATCTGTTACATTTGGAGAAAGTCGGGATTCAGCTAGACAAAACAAATGAAACTGATTTCCACTGTTGTATAGTATGGTTGCAATGTCATCTTTTTTGTTTGTTGCACTGTTGATATTCAGGTAATAATAATAATAATAATAATGAATAGCATTTATATAGCACATTTCTCAAAACAATGACTCAATGCGCTTTCATACCATGTGCATCTATACACATGCACACACAGCACATAATAACAACAACAACAACAACAACAACAATGATAATGAGTATTTCTAAAGCGCAAATAAATTTACCAGAGATACCTATCGCACTGTAGAGGCACACACTTGCATCCGGGCACACACTAGCAGGGCAATTAAAAAGTAAAATCAAAGAAAAGGCCTAGAATAATATAATAACAAACAATCAAAACCCTTTAACCCAAAAGCCCGGTTCACATGAATAGCCTACAGGGGGCAAAAGGCGACCCCTCAAAAAAA
>CM054146.1:5306107-5308607 GCA_028751875.1 Rapana venosa
GCATCGGGAAAGGGTATGATGGATCACCTTCAATCCAGGGGTTTTTCAGCAATCCCAAAGGTCTCAAAGTCCCCAAAACCGATTTCCGTTTGCTGAGATTGCCCCCTCAATGCTGCTTCTGAACCGACATGCAAACGTTTTTAAAATTCTCTGATGTTGCACAACTTTGGGTTGAAAATCAGCCCAAAAAACTGGGGTAAGCCCCAAAACACCCCAGGGAACCCCTACGTTGAAAATCATCTCCGAAAAAGGACATAGACTCAAAGCAGGGGAAAAATTTACTTACTTGGCGTACCCTCCCCCAAACGTCCATTGATGATGAGTCAACACCAACTCCCAAAGCACGCTGCCTTGGCAGACCCGAAAGAATGTGTGGGACGGGGAAGGCATCTCAACAGAACCAAGATCAAGTCTAAAAGGGCGGTAGTGCTTCACCACCTCCTTATGGCCAGAGTCATGGACATCACCAACGCCATGCGCTGAACCACTTTCCACACCACTGTTTGAGAAACTGTTTGGCATCAAGTGGCAGGACAAGATCCAGACACTGAGGTGCTCACTAGAGCAAACCTTCCCAGCATCCACAACCATCCTATGCAGACCAGCTTCGCTGGCAGGCCATGTAGTTCGCAGCCAACCATACGCTCCCCAAAGGGAACTCGATTGGCGAACTTCAGCATGGGAAAGCGCTCCCAGGGAGGCCAAAGAAACGTTTCCCAAGGGACACTCTGAAAGCCTCACTGAAGCCTTCAACATTGAGATAAAATCATGGAGCAGGCAGCAATGGGGGAGGCCACAGTCGAGCACTGTACGCATGGCCGCCAAGGCCCCACGAGCAAACAGAATTCGACAGCTGAGCAAGCATCAACCGGAAGATAAGCCTCCAATCTCCAAAAGCAGCCACTATACCCTGTCCAACTGCTCAAGAACTTTTCCAAGCAGGGTTTGGCCAAATAAGTTCATCTTCGCACCCAAAAGAATGGCCCCTTTCGCAATCCCAGATGAAAAATTGGTCATCAACGATCCAAAGGACAAAAAGAAGAAAAACTTCTGTTGTTTCTTTTTTCATTCTTCGCATTCTCGTAATTCTTCTTCGTTATTCTTTTCGCAATTTTTCTTTTTTGAAATTTTTCTTCTTTTTCTATGCTTTCTTTGCATTATCTTCTTCGCATTCCCTCCCTCCATTTTTCCCTCGCATTCTTTTTCTTACATTATTTTTCTTCTTCTTTATTCTCCTCTTTGCCTTCTTCTTCTGTCCCAGTCTTCTCTTCGCTTTCCTTCTTCTTTTTTGCATTTTTTTGGATTCTTCTTTGCCTTTCTCGCATTTTCTTATTTTATTCGCATTCCTTCTTCTCGCATTCTTTTTTTTTTTATTCTCCTTTGCATTCTGCTCCTTCTTTCTCTCGTTCTTCTTCTCTCATTTTTATTCTACTCTTTTCGCATACTTCGCATTCTTTTTTCGCATTTTTCCCCTTTCTTTGCTTCTTACACTCTTCTTAACTACGATCCCACTATTCCTTTCCGCTCTCTACCTACTCTCCTTCTACGTCTGCCATTTCCTCCTGTTTGCTGAGCCTCTAAGGATCAGTGGAGCAATTTCCAACCCATTTCACTGCATATTGTTAAAGTTTGGTCTCTAAGAATAGTCCCCTTACTTTTGCCCAATCAGTTGTCCGTCCCATTGTGTCTTTAATGCCTGCTCCTTCGTCTGTTACTTCTGATCAGAACATTGCTGTAGCGAGGCCATTGGATCTTGGCACGTGGCCCTCCTATATATAGCAGTTGTCTTCTAGGTGCCAGCAGCGAACCTGACGTGACGTGTTGCTTCACCAGGCTGAAGACAGACCGGCCTGGAGGAAAGTGGGGACCAACTTCACCTTCCTGCTCCTTTGGCCGCCATCTTGGCTAAGGGAGTGACGGTGATGGTGACAGTGCCTGGTGCAGAAGTAAAGGACTGGGTGTAGTCAGGAACGAGACTGTGGGCCGCTGTCAGTCCCACTGCATCCCATTTCGGTGTGGAAGAGAATCATTTTTTAAAAAGCTTCCGGGGGGGAAAATGGCAAGAGATGGAGCAAAAGGACAGCAAATAGACAAGAAGAAGGCAACATGACATAAAGAATAAGGCAGAGGCAAAAGGAGCGAAAAGAAAAGAGGAATTACAAGCACCAAATTTTCCCAGTAAAGAATCAAAGTCACCAGTTTAAAAAAACAACAACCCCCCCCCCCCCTCCACTACCCACGATCGGTTTATCTCTTTCAGGCCGTTTCTATGAAATAGTCTTCCAACACAGCGGAAAAATTGCCGATTTCCCTTACATAAACTTTAAAAAAACCCCAAGCAAAACAAACAAACAGAAAAACACACAACAACAACCCGCCCAAAGAAACAACCAACCGAAACCAAAACAAACAAAACCACGACATATTCAAAGCCTTTCTTAAGTCCCAGAGCAGAAGGTTTTGCGTTGTGCTTGTTTTCTGCTGCTGATGTTTTCATTTC
>CM054146.1:5313607-5346107 GCA_028751875.1 Rapana venosa
CTATCGCCAGTGCATGTTTGCCAAGTACGTGTGACAGAAACCTTGGAAAGGGCAACGTCCTTCAGATCACGTACTTGTCAAACATGTCCTACAGTAAGCACTTCGCCCATGTCACTCTCAATAGTCTAGATGTTACGCACCTGCCTAGAAATCAAAAAGTGCAGGTTCCATCCTCGTTTATGCCGAAGCTTCCCCCCCCCATCTGCTAAACCTCAAGTGGGTGGTCCAGGGAGCTAGTCATTTGGGATGAGACAATAAACTCAGGCCCCATGCGCAACAAGGGTTCAGCCCATGTAAAAGAACTCATGGCAACAAGAGAGTTGTCCCTGGAAACATTTTGTAGAACAAGCCTTCCTCACTGGGAAATAAAAACACACATGCAGA
This sequence comes from Rapana venosa, assembly GCA_028751875.1. NCBI lineage: Eukaryota > Metazoa > Mollusca > Gastropoda > Neogastropoda > Muricidae > Rapana > Rapana venosa. Next base: position 5,313,992 of record CM054146.1, read on the forward strand.
CAGTATTCTCTTATATGGGGTGCTGCTGCTCTTGTGGCGACGTTCTCTTGTCGGAGAGAGCAGCCCGAATTTCAAGCAGAGAAATCTTCTGTGACTGAAAGTAGACTACGCTACACTACACTACAGTGCAATTTAATACAATACAGTACAATGCAAAGCAATGCAATACAACACAATACAACAGAATACAATTCAATTCAATACAACTCAACACATTGCAATACAATACAGTACAATACAATGCAGCACAATGCAATACAACACAATACGACATAATTTGATACAATACAATGCAATACAACACATTACAATGCAATATAATATACGATGCAATACAACGCAATGAAATGCAATACAACACAACACAACACAAAACCATACAACACAATGCAATGCAGTACAATACAATATAATCCATTCAATACAATGCAATACAATACAAATATATACAATCCATACAATACCATACATCACAATACAACACAACACAACACGACACATTACAGCACAGCACACTGACAGGTCCAACAGAAGAACAGGTCGGAGCGGTCCTCCCTGACCGTGCGATGGGAACGGCTCGTCTGTCAGCAGTATGCTAGCAAGCGAAAAGCCCAGGCTCCAAGTGTGTGGTGGTCTGGACCCAGTTTGTGCCCAAAACTCCCCCCCCCCCTATCCACCAGACCGTGAGTGGTGGTCTGGGTGCTAGTCTTCCGGACAATCGAGGTCCCGTGTGCAACACGCTAACGTACAAGAACCCCACGGCAACAAGAGAGTTGACTCTGGCAAAATTCTGTGCGAAAAAAGCCACTGTGATTGGGAAACAAACACACAAGCAGCCAGGAAAAGAAGAAAAGGGTGACGCTGCTCTTGTGGCAACGTGTTCTGTCCAGAGAGAACAGCGCGAATTTCACACAGTCATCCGCTCTGGCTTCAAGTGGCATGCACTGCAAGTGTGCATGTCGAAAACAGTGTAGTGTAGTGTAGTGGAGTGTAGTGGAGTGTAGTGTAGTGTAGTGTAGTGTAGTGTAGTGTAGTGTGGTGTAGTGTAGTGTAGTGTAGTGTTAGTGTAGTGTAGTGTAGTGTAGTGCGGTGTACTGTAGTGTAGTGTGAAGTGTAGTGTAGTGTTAGTGTAGTGTTAATGTAGTGTAGTGTAGTGCAGTGTAGTGTAGTGTAGTGTGGTGTAGTGTAGTGTAGTGTAGTGTAGTGTAGTGTGGTGTAGTGTAGTGTAGTATAGTGTAGTGTAGTGTAGTGTAGTGTTAGTGTAGTGTTAGTGTAGTGTAGTGTAGTGTGGTGTGGTGTGGTGTGGTGGGTGTGGTGTGGTGTAGTGTAGTGTAGTGTAGTGTGGTGTGGTGTAGTGCAGTGCAGTGTAGTGCAGTGTAGTGTAGTATAGTGTTAGTGTAGTGTAGTGTAGTGTAGTGTGGTGTAGTGTAGTGTGGTGTAGTGTAGTGTAGTGTAGTGTAGTGTAGTGTTAGTGTAGTGTGGTGTAGTGTAGTGTAGTATAGTGTAGTGTAGTGTCGTGTAGTGTAGTGTTAGTGTAGTGTTAGTGTAGTGGTAGTGTAGTGTAGTGTGGTGTGGTGTGGTGTGGTGTGGTGTGGTGTAGTGTAGTGTAGTGTAGTGTGGTATGGTGTAGTGCAGTGCAGTGTAGTGCAGTGTAGTGTAGTATAGTGTTAGTGTAGTGTAGTGTAGTGTAGTGTAGTGAAGTGTAGTGAAGTGTGGTGTAGTGTAGTGTAGTGTAGTGTAGTGTAGTGTTGTGTACTGTAGTGTACTGTAGTGTACTGTAGTGTACTGCCCTGTACTGCACTGTAGTATACTTCACTAGTACTGTACTGTACAGCACTGTAATGATAGAGCCCAAACGTAAGAGGGAGGTAGGAATTTCATGTGGACGGATTCCTTAACATTTCTTTAATAACAGGAGCTGTTGCAGACCTCAAGGACAAGGCGTTGTTTCTCTAAGGGATCAGCTGAAGACTGTGCACAAGCCTCCCACACCCCCACACAGCTAGCTGTCCTCCACAAACTTCGCCGCTTCCTGCCTCTTCCTCACAGTCAGATTTACTACTACTACTACTACTACTACTACTACTACTACTACTACTACTACTACTCACTACTACTACACTACTACCACTACTACTACTACTCTACCACTACCACTACTACTACTACTACTTAAAGGGGGTTTTGGAAGGCAGAGTGTAGGAAGAAGGGAGATGGGTAAAGGAAAATTTTAAAAAAAAAAGGGGGTGAGTTTGTGGGTTTTTAAAAAAGGGGGGTTTGTCTTATCTTAGTATTGAAAGGAGATAAATGTGGAAGGGGGTGTGTTTTAAAATTTTTTTTTTTTTTAGATTGGTAAAAAAAATTTTTTTTGGTAAGGGAGTGGTGAAGGGGGAAAAAAAGGTTAATAGTAAGTAAAAGTAGGTGGGGCAAGTTTGGTTTTAAAGGAAGGAATTTGATTGAAAATGGGAAATTGTAGGAGGGGGGGTGGGGTGAGATTTTTTATGATTTAAGGGTGTAAGTATAAATTTTAAGAGAAAAAAGGGAAATTTAGTATTAAATTTTGGGTTTTTGGTGAAAAAAATTTTTTTTGGGTTTTAGATTTTGGTTTTATGTTTTTGATAAGGGTTTTTGAGTATATTGGAAAAAGTGGAAAAGGGAGTAGGATGGAAAAGGGGAAGTGGGGGGGGGAATTTGGGTTTTTTAAGTGGGGGGGGTGTAGGTACTAAGTCTGCCAAACTGAACGGAAAACCAACATCTGAACGCACTAATACCCCCCCCAAAAGGCTAAAACTTTTTTAAATTTCCAAATACCCTATATGACCCAAAAAAAAAGGGGGGAAAATTTTAATGGGCAAACCCAAACCCTATCAAAAAAGGGTTCAGCACCAACAAAGCGTTTCCCCCCCAAAAAAGTTGGGGTTCCAAAAACACAAGCTTCCTTTTTTCGTTTTAAGGGATTTGGGGTTATATTTTAAAATAATTTTTAAAAAAAGAATGATAGTTGGGTTAAGGGGGGAAATAGTGTATAAACACCAGGGGGAAAGGGTTTGAACAACTTTTTAGAAGCGGGCTTCATTAAAATTTTTTCCCAAATTTCCAAAAATGGTACAAAATCAAAAAGCAAAAGGGGCAGCGAACAAACCCCCTTTCAAACAAAAAAAAAAACAAAAAAAGCACCCCCCCAAAAAAACCAAAATGGTTAAAAAAGGCTAAAAATTAGGAAAGAAAAGTGACAATTCAAAGGTTAGTGTTAGGGTTAAGACCAAAGGGGGTTTTAAAATCAAGGGGGAGCCTTTTATAGACCGGGGACCAAGAAATTTAACAGTGGAAAACCCCGGGTAAAAAAACCATCTGGGGTTTAAAAAATATTCCCCGGGGAAAAACCCCCCCTTAAAAGTTTTGTATCCTTGGAAAAAAATTTGACTAATTTGGGGGAACGGGGGTAGTGAGATCCGGAGATTTGGGCATTCCTCGGGCCACTAAGAAAAAGCGTTAAAAAACAGGGACCCAGAGAACCCAACCAAAAAAAGGGAAAAAAAAAGTTGGGCTTTTAAAGTCCAAAATTGAAAGACTTTTAGGAAAATTCCCAAAAGGAAAGAAGAAGACGCCAAAAAAAGGGGAAAAAAAATAAAATGGAAGGTGAATAAAAACCCCTAAAAAAAAGGGAAAGAAAGGAAGGGACGTTTTGGGGGTTTTAAAGGTGTAGAAGGGCTTATGAAAAATGTGTTTTTTAACCCGTTTTTTTTTTTTTAAAGATTTGCCCCGGGGGGGCAGGTTTTTAAAAGCTATCCAGAGAAGCGGTTCGTCAGCAGAATGATGAAAATTTGTTTGGGGTTTACCCAAAAAGGGGGGGGGTTTTCCCCCCTTCCACGGGGACCCGGGGGACTTAAAAACATCCCCTCCCTAAAATTTCGTGAAATGAACCCCTCTTTTTTTCCCCTCTTTTTTTCCTTTTTCTTTTTTTCCTGAGCCCTCCTTGTCTTTTTTACCCTTTCTTTGTCCTTTCTCGGGGTTTTTTTCCCCCCCAAAAGACTTAAAAAATTTTTTTTTTTCCCCAGGCAAAGAAATTTGGGCCCTTATCAGCCTTACGGCCCCAAAATAGTTTTTTCTGGCCGAAAAACCCCAAAGAGAGAGAGAGAAGAAGAAGAAAAGAAAAGAAGAAGAAGAAGAAGAAAAGAAGAAGAAGAAGAAAAAAAGAAGAAGAAGAAGAAAAAGAAAATTTTCAATTTTAAAACGATTTCCCCCCGTCCTTCATTGCCCGCATGTGCCGTGGTCCAAGGGGGGGGCGCCCCACCCTTCCCGGCTTTCCAGCGCCCTTCAAGGGGACTTTGTGTCCGTCTGCGCATGCATAGGACGAAGAGGAAAGAGGGTCTGTCTTCATTTGGTTTCCCCAGTGAAATATCGGCCTTCCCCCTTCCACATGTTTTCTTCCCGTGTAAACACGCCTGTACTTTCATGTGGGTTTTTTCCCTTTTCGGAACGTTAGGCTTCCCCGGGCAAAATGTTTTAAACTTTCTATCGACGTTCGCCCACATTGAGGTAGCGCCTCCGATTTCAGGGAAACACGACCCTGTGTGCATGCGGTTTCAAAAGAATCTGTTTCCCACCCCACAAATGGTCTCTCTTCTTAAAGGGGGACGGTTTTTTTTAAAATGTGGTAAGTGTTTTGCTGGCTGCCACGGGGGTCGGGTTTTAATTCACCCAGGGGCTTTGGGGGAAGGTGGATCGCACTGACGTAGCGCCAAGGTAAAAACCACGAACGGGGGCCTCCGTGGTGGTTCGACCCCAGGGTCAGATCACAAACGCACGCTCTAACCATAGGCTACCTCCCCCCCCCCCATTAAGTGTGTTTTAAAATTCTGTTGTTCTTTTCCGTAGCTCTTCTTTCCCAACTTGTTTTCATCATTTTCCCTTTTTTCATGATTATTGGATTAAACTTCTTTTTATTTTCTTACTGGATGACTTCCTCAGACTTTTAAATCCCCGCTATTAACGGGGAACCGTCACTCTTTTTAGGGTGTTACACCTGACTGGCGGACGCGATGCCCAAACCTTTAAACCGTTCCTGCATCCCCCGGGATCCATAACCGGGTTCCAGCTCGGCGGGGGGTCTTGTAATTTAAAGGTGGGTTTTTTCAATCTTCCGGTCAACTTCAAAACGCGAACCTCCAGAGCCTTGTTTCCTTTGGTATTTAAATTTTACAATATTAAAGATCAATAAACCTTAAAGATCCCGTAACTCATTCAGGTTTGATGAGTGAAGGAAACACGAACATCCCAGCATCCCCGAAGTTGAAAGTGGCTACCTTCTGGGGCAAAAACGGTCGCATACCTAAATCTACCTTTTGGGGAAACCCGGGACTTAGCCAAGGAACGAGGAAAAAAAAACCGACTGAGAGAAAAAACAACGCTACTACCCTAGAGTCATAACCAACTGCACCCAAACCAGCCACACACTAACTGCAGTCAGTCTTCTTCTTCTCTTTAAAAGCTCAGACACAAATATTGATGTCTGTCATATGACCAAAAAAATGTTGGCCCCCCGTTTAAACGCCGCAAGTCAGGCCCCGCGAAACCCACCCTCCGGGGGGGGAATGTTATTTTTTAAGTTTTCTGGAAAAAAGCAGGAGAAGTAAAAAATAGCAAAAAAAAAGGGGCCAGGGGACACAAAACCAAAGAGGGTAAAAAAAGGGAAAACCAAAAATTTAAAAAAGGGGGTGTTTATACCATCCCGCACCCCCCAACAACAAAAACCACCAATCCCCCCTTTTCCCCCCCCCCCCCCCCCCTGCGTTCCCCCCGGGTCCCTTGGTTTTGGCGGGAAAAAGAGAACCCCAAAGAACCGGCCGAGATAAATTTGAATTAAAAAATTCATACACAATTTTTTAGTTAAAAATGTATTATTTTTTGGGGGGTCTCACCACAAGAGCCGAAAAACCCAATCTTGTTCTTTTTTCCCGGTTTTTAAAGGGGTTTTGTTTGGTCGTTTTTCTGAAAAAGATAACACCTCCTGGGGTTTTCCCGAACCCCCATTATTAATAAACCCTCTATCCCCACAAACAGTAAGAGGACCCTGGTGCGCAAAAACCCAAAACAAAACCAAAAAAGATTTTCTAACCCAGGGTTTTTGGGGATAACAAGAGAAAAAAAATCCCTGGGGTTTCCCCGGGACACCAAAACCTTGGCTCTTAAAACAAAATGAAGCTGAAGAAAAACAAACAGCCCGCAAACCCAGTATCAAATTTGAAAAGTGGACAAACTGAAAGATCCAATGTCAGGAGATCTTTCCCAAACTAACTTGCGGACGTTTTTGCGCTAAAAACCCTCCCGGAAAATGACATCAATGACCTCACCAACTTAATGGGCATCCCGAGAAACAGCAGAGAAAGGGACTCGGTTTTGTCAGGGAATAAACACCCGCCTGGACTACCCAAAGACTCTTGGACCTTGCGATACAAGAAGACACTGAAACCAACCAGGTCTTTCCCAAACCCCAAAGAATACCGGAGGCCAACAATCTTTAAGAAGTCAAGTTAAAAAGGCCCCGAGAGAAGTGGATCAGTGATTAATGTGATGAATCGAAAAAAGCATGAAAAGGGCAACATAAAAAGGGATACGACACCCCGAAGAAACTCACAAAACCCCTTCAAACCAAAAACTCAGTCATGAGACACTGGAAAACCCCCTCACAGAAAAAACTCAGCTGCATTAAACAGGTGGCTGAGTACGTCAAGAAAAAATCAACTCCCATCCCAAACCCACAAAACAAATAAAGAAGAAGCAACAACATCAAGAGTACCCTCGCCATTCCATACTGAGGGGAAAAATGGAAAACCATCCCCAGTTACCTTTGGAAAAATCCCCAGGGGCAACAAAAACCAGCAGAGGCCAACATGGGGCGAAACATTTTTTCAACTTTACGCTATCAGCCCCATCAGCCACCCAGCAAGACATGCCAAAGTTATTTTGATTTGACCAAGGAGGCAAAGAACACCTTGCAGAGGAACAAGCGGGTTCAGGGCACAGGGGCACAATCAAACGAAAATTTTTTAAATGCCCCACCTGATGGAAAAAACATCTTAAAAATCAGGAGACTTTCCACAACTTCATCACTTCAAGAAGGCTTTCGACAGAGTATGGCACGAAGGCTGTGGAGGGCTTAAATGTTTGGCATTGAAAAGGACCAGGGGAAACCATTCAAGCACTAAAAAACACCCCAATGTGCAGTCCTTTTTGAACAATCATCGGAACTACTTTAAAAAAACCCCAGTTGGGGTCCGCAAGTGCCTTTATCCCCAGTCCTGTTTAACTGTTCGGAAAACATTTTGAGAAGGGGCCCCCATGACTTCCCCCTACCTCTCCTTGGCGGGGCCCTAAAAAATTTGGGGTTTTCCATGACATTGAAACCCCATGGGGAAATAAAACCGACTCAAGTCTTACGACCAACTTGAAACAACTGGAGCATATGGGAGAGGTGACTCGGAGAAAATAAAGTATTGTGAACAGCAGACAAAAGCCCCCGCTGAAATTTACATGAACGGCCCCAAAAACTGGAGGAGGAGACGCTTTTTTAAAAACCTTGGCGCTACACTCCAAAACGGCGATCGACGACAGAAATCAATTCAACTACCATGGAACTCTTCCCTGACAAAACTCACACCATTGGAAAAGAAAAAAGGGTCAGTTTCCCAATCAAACAAAGCTCTACAAAACCCAATTCAGACTATCCTGCTGTACGGGAAAGGAAAACCCGGACATTGACGCTAAACAGCAAAGCAATCCATCTTTGAAACAAAAGCCCTAGAAAATGCTGGGGATTCCTGGAGAGAACGAAAGACAATGAATTTTTCAGAGCAAAAACACGGGTGGCAGGTCACGGGAACCCCCTTCCCCACCCTCGTCAAGAAGAAAAAGCTGCTGGGTTTGGCCCCGTCACCGCCCAACAACCCTTTTTAAAAACATTTTCTGCAGGGGCACCCCCAAGGTGGCGAAAAAGGGGGGAAAAAAAACAATCATGGGTGGGCAACATCAGAGAATGGAAGGGTAATGATCGGGACTAAAGCGCAGAGCGAGGCCAAGGTGGGGGAGCTTTCCACGGGATCGTCTTTTGTGTCTCCCCCCGCCCGCCAAGGCACGGGGCTGATGAAAAAGAGAGTTTTTTTCCCATTTGGCCTTTTCTACAGGTTTTTCCCGGAAACCTCTCTTGGTTCCTTGGTTTTTTGACAACCTAATGCACGTTGCACACAGGGCCTCGTTAAATTTTTCAGTGGAAAAGCTGCACCAGACCACAGTGTGGTGTGGTGTAGTGTGGTGTAGTGTAGTGTGTGTGGTGTAGTGCAGTGCAGTGTAGTGCAGTGTAGTGTAGTATAGTGTTAGTGTAGTGTAGTGTAGTGTAGTGTAGTGATAGTGTAGTGAAGTGTGGTGTAGTGTAGTGTAGTGTTTGTGTACTGTAGTGTACTGTAGTGTAGTGTAGTGTAGTGAAGTGTAGTGAAGTGTGGTGTAGTGTAGTGTGTGTAGTGTAGTGTAGTGTTGTGTAGTGTAGTGTAGTGTAGTGTGGTGTACTGTAGTGTATGTAGTGTAGTGTGGTGTAGTGAAGTGTAGTGAAGTGTGGTGTAGGTAGTGTAGTGTAGTGTAGTGTTGTGTACTGTAGTGTAGTGTAGTGTAGTGTAGTGAAGTGTAGTGAAGTGTGGTGTATGTGGTAGTTGTAGTGTGTAGTGTAGTGTAGTGTATGTGTGAGTGGAGTGGAGTGGAGTGGTGTGAGAGTGAGTGTAGTGTAGTGTAGTTGAGTGTAGTGAAGTGTGTGTGTAGTGATGTAGTGTGTGGTGTAGTGTAGTGTAGTGTAGTGTAGTGTAGTGTAGTGGAGTGGAGTGGAGTGGAGTGGAGGATGGAGTGGAGTGGAGTGGTAGTGGAGGTGGAGTGGAGTGAGTGAGTGAGTGGTAGTTGGAGTGGAGTGTAGTGGAGTGTAGTGTAGTGGAGTGGAGTGGAGTGGAGTGGAGTGGAGTGGAGTGGAGTGTAGTGGAGTGGAGTGGAGTGGAGTGGAGTGGAGGGGAGTGGAGTGGAGTGTAGTGTAGTGGAGTGGAGTGGAGTGTAGTGTTGTGTACTGTAGTGTACTGCCCTGTACTGCACTGTAGTATACTTCACTAGCACTGTCCTGTACTGCACTGTAGTATACTTCACTAGCACTGTCCTGTACTGCACTGTAGTATACTTCACTAGTACTGTACTGTACTGCACTGTAATGATAGAGCCCAAACCTAAGAGGGAGGTAGGAATTTCATGTGGACGGATTCCTTAACATTTCTTTAATAACAGGAGCTGTTGCAGACATCAAGGACAAGGCGTTGTTTCTCCAAGGGATCAGCTGAAGACTGTGCACAAGCCTCCCACACCCCAGACACAGCTAGCTGTCCTTCACAAACTTCGCCGCTTCCTGCCTCTTCCTCACAGTCAGATATAATAATGATAATAATAATAATAATAATAATAATATAAAAAATAATGATGATGATGATGATGATGATGATGATGATGATGATGATGATGATGATGATGATGATGATGATGATGATGATGATGATGATGCACGGCATTTGTATAGCGCTGAATCTTGTAAAGCAAACGAATAGAAGCGCTTGCATTCAAATCATTTACCTGCATGAAACCGTCCACAAATATTACGATTAACAGATAATTCTATACTCACACGCACACACGCACGCACGCGCACACACACACACACACACACACACACACACACACACACACACACACACACGCACACACAAAAGCGGGCGCAACAGACCTAGGTCGGGTGGTACAGTTGAAGGTGGCTGTTGAAAGGTAGGGACAGGTATAAGGTGACGATCTCAGGTAAGAAATAAGTGTGTTTTGAGTCTGGATTTGAAGGTATCAAATGTAGGCTTTTGGCGAAGTGACAGAGGGAGGTCATTCCAGGTGGATGGACCAGAAACAGAGAAAGAGCGTCGGCTAAAAGTGGTTTGTTTGAATCTGGGTGTTCGGAAGCGCAGAGTGTCTGCGGCTGAACGAAGGGAACGAGATGGAGTGTACAGGTGAAAACAGTTACAGAGATAAGAGGGTGCAGATTTGTTGAAACATTTGAAATAGAGGGTATTGATCTTAATACTTCAGTCTTTGTGAGACAGGCAGCCAGTGAAGAGATCGAAGAAGAGTGGTGTGTTCAGATTTTTTCTTTCTTAGGACTAGCCGAGCTACAGAATGTTTTATGCGTTTAAGGGAGTGGATGAACGATGCTGGTAGACCAACCAAGAGAGAACCACAGCAGTCCAAACAAGAAAGAATGAGAGATGTGGCAAGTTTGGATGTTGCACCAGTAGACGGAGACTTTCGAATTGCACTAATACGCCGTAATTGATAGCAGCAAGACTGGCAGGTCGGGGTGATGAGTTTTTTCATAGAGTATGGTGTCAAGAACTACACCTAAATTCTTCACAGAGTTAGACAAAGGAACTGACGTATTGCCAAAATTCATGGAAGTTGTTGTGATGAAGGAAAATTTATGCTGGGTCTCTATGAGTATGGGTTCGGTTTTATCGCGATCAGCATTTAGCATTAACGTATTTTGAGTCATCCAGTTTTCAATGTTTTGAAAGCATAATTGTCAGGAGGGAAGGCAGGTTTTCAAAGCTACCACTGCATTGAAGCTGAGTGTCGTCAGCAGAGAAATGATGATGGATTGATGGCGGTTTATCAAAGTGAGAGTGGAGCGGTGTAGTTTCCCCCCCTTCCCACGGGGATGCCGGGGACCTGTCAGCTTAAACAGCATCCCCTCCCTGAAATTCTGTGCAATGAACTCCCCTCTTTTCTATCCCCTCTCTTTGTTTCTGCCTTGTTCTTTTTCTTCCTGCAGCCTCCTCCTTGTCTATTTTATGCCTTCTTTGTCCATTCTCGTGGCTTTTTCCCCCCCAGAAAGACTTAAAAGATAACAATTTTTCTCTTCCAGGCTGAAGTCAGATTCGCCGGGCCTGACTTATCAGGCGCTTAACGGCATCGCAACAATAGTTACTCTCTGAGCGTTCGACTATGACGACGAAAAGGAAGAAGAAGAAGAAGAAGAAGAAGAAGAAGAAGAAGAAGAAGAAGAAGAAGAAGAAGAAGAAGAAGAAGAAGAAGAAGAAGAAGAAGAAGAAGAAGAAGAAGAAATCATTTTCAAGGTTTCAACGATTTCACCCCAGGGTTCGTGCTTCATTGTCCCGCATGTTGCCGTGGTGCCTCTAGAGCTGTGGTGTCGCACCACCACTCTCCTGGCTTCTCCAGCCGTCCCTTCAAGGGCACTTTGTGTCCGTCTGCTGCATGCATAGAGACGAGGAGGAATGAGGGGTCTGTCTTCATTGTGCCCCAGTGAGAATATCGGCGCTTCCCATTCCACACTGGTTTCTTCCTGGTGTAGGACACTGCTCTGTACTTGTCATGTGGTTTTTCCTTTACGGAACGTTAGGCTCCCAGGTTCAACAATGTTGAAACTTTGCGTATGCGACCGATTCTGCCCACATTGAGGTAGCTGCCTTCCGATTTCAGGGATAACACGACGCCTGTGTGCATGCGGATTTCAAAAAGAATCTGTTCCTATCGGCACGAAATGGTCTACTCTTCTATAAAGGCGGAACGGGTTTTTAAAGTGTGGGTAAGATGTTTTGCGTGGCTCGCACACGGGGCCTCGGTCTATAGTCTCACCCCAAGGACGTTTGGGGAGAGTGGAGTCTGCACTGACGGTAGCGCCAAGGTAAAATCCACTAGAACGGGTGCCTCCGTGGTGGTTCGACCCCAGGCTGTCAGATCACAAGCGCAACGCTCTAACCAGTAGGCTACCTCCCCCCCCCCCTTACTTAAGTGTGTTTAGAATTCTGTTGTTCTTTCCGTAGCTCTTCTTCCAATCTTGTTTACAATCATTTCCCTTTGTCATGTATTATCTGGATTAAACATTCTTTGCATTTGCTTCACATGGATGACTTCCTCAGACTTTGAAATCCACAGCTAGTTAACGGAAACGCTGTCACTCGTTGTACAGGTGTTACACACTGACTGGACGGACGCTGATGCCCAATCCTTCAGACCGTTCCCTGCAGTCCCGTGGATCCATGAAGTCCTGGGTTCCAGTCTCGGCGGCGTCTTGTAAATTAAGGTTGGGTCTTTTACAATCTTCCAGGTCAACTTCAAGCGCAGACCTGCCAGAGCCTTGATTTCCTTCGTGTATATAAGTATACACATATTAAAGATCAAATAAGCACGTTAAAGATCCCGTAACTCATGTCAGCGTTTGATGAGTGAAGGAAACACGGACATCTCCAGCATACATTCCCGAAGTCTGAATGTGGCTACCTTCATGGAGGGCAAAGAACGGTCGCATACGCAAAATCTGACCGTAGGTGAACCTGGGAACTGTAGCTGAGGAACGAGGAAAAAAACCTGACTGAGAGAAAAGACAACGCTACTACCAGCTAGAGTCATAACCAACTGCACACAAACCAGCCACACACTACACTGCAGTCAGTCTTCTTCTTCTTCTTTAAACGCTCAGACAGCAACTATTGATGTCTGTCATATGACCAAAAATATGTTGTGCTGCCGTTAAGCGCCTGACAAGTCAGGCCCAGCGTATTCGACTTCGGCGTGGGAGAGAATTGTTACTTTTTAAGTATTTCTGGAATAAAAGGCAGGAGGATGTACAAAAATAGACAAAAAAGGAGGTGACAGGAAGGAAAGGAACAAGGCAGAGACAAAGAGAGGGCGAAGAAAATAAACAGAGAGAGGGATCTAAAGAGGGAATTCCTAGCACAGAATTTGAAAAAGGTGGGAATGCTATTAATTTTATACTGGCAGGGTCTCTGCATCCCCACTGGGCAACTGCAGGCAGAAAACCAGCACATCCTCTCCGTTCTTTCTCACTTTCTGGCCTCCACTTTTCCCCTGTCTGTTCACCACAGGCTGGGGTCTTAGGTTTTGGCTGATAAAAGAGACATCAACTATACAGCCTTGAGTCTTTACTGAGATCGATTAAATTAAACACCACTTCTAGTCACGACAGATTTCTTTAGTCTAAATATTGTAGTTACTCTTCTCGGGAGGGTGCGTCACCACAAGAGCAGCGACACTCAGATCTTGTGTCTATTTTCCCTGTTTTTAAGGGTATTTGTTTTGGTCAGTTTGGAACTGGAGAGACCAACGACAGGGGGCTACGTCTGCTGGAGTTTGCCTGCACCCACAGACTTACCATTGCCAATACCCTCTATCCCCACAAGCAGTCAAGGAGGACAACCTGGCATGCGCCAAACGGCAAGATCCATAACCTACCCTGGAGCTGACAGGCAGCGACCACGACCTTGTGCTGCTGGTATTCAAAATGAAGCTGAAGAAAAATAAACAGCCTGCAAACCCACGTAACAAATTTGACGTGGACAAACTGAAAGATCCAGATGTCGAGGAGATCTTCCAAGCTAAGCTTCGCGGACGTTTTGCGGCAATTACCCTCCTGGACAATGACATCAATGACCTCACCAACAACTTTAATGAGGCAGTCCGAGAAACAGCAGAGGAGGTACTCGGTCGTCAGAGGAATAAACACCAGCCATGGACTACCAATGACATCTTGGACCTCTGCGATACAAGAAGAGCACTGAAACCAACCAGGTCTTCCAACCCTAAAGAATACCGGGAGGCCAACAATCTTGTGAAGAAGTCAACGTTAAAGGCCAGAGAGAAGTGGATCAGTGATCAATGTGATGAGATCGAAAAAAGCATGAAAGTGGGCAACAGTAAAAAGGCATACGACACCCTGAAGAAACTCACAAAACCACTTCAAACCAAATCATCAGTCATTGAAGACAGCTCCGGAAACCTCCTCACAGAAAGCTCAGCTGCATTGAACAGGTGGTCTGAGTACTGTCAAGAACTATACAACTACCCAATCCAACCTGACAAGAGCATAATAGAAGAGGAAGCAACAACATCAAGAGTACCCTCGCCATTACCTATACTGAGGGAAGAAGTGGAAGAAACCATCCGCAGTTTACCAGTAGGAAAGTCCCCAGGAGCAGACAACATACCAGCAGAGCTGCTCAAGCATGGTGGCGAAACAGTTATCACACATGTTACAGCTATCAGCCTCATCAGCCACGCCAGCAAGATCATGCTCAAAGTTATTTTGAATCGACTCAAGAAAGAGGCAGAAGAACACCTTGCAGAGGAACAAGCTGGGTTCAGGGCAGGCAGGAGCACAATCAAACAGATTTTTAACTGTCACATCCTGATGGAAAACATCTTCAACATCAGAGAGACCTATTCCACAACTTCATCAACTTCAAGAAGGCTTTCGACAGAGTATGGCACGAAGGCCTGTGGCAGGTCCTCAGAATGTTTGGCATTGAAGAAGGACTAGTGCAAACCATTCAAGCACTATACAACACCGCAAGCAGTGCAGTCCTTCTGAACAATCAGGTCGGAGACTACTTCAAAACCACAGTTGGGGTCCGACAAGGATGCCTGTTATCTCCAGTCCTGTTTAATCTGTTCTTGGAAAACATTATGAGAGAGACCCTCCATGACTTCCACTCTACCATCTCCATTGGCGGCAGACCCCTCAACAACTTGTGGTTTGCCGATGACATTGACCTCATGGGTGGAAGTAACACAGAGCTGCAAGATCTTACGACCAGACTTGAGAACAGAGCTGGAGCATATGGGATGGAGGTGAGCTCGGAGAAAAGTAAAGTACTTGTGAACAGCACGAACAACGCCACCGCTGAAATTTACATGAACGGCCAACAACTGGAGGAGGTAGACGCTTTTAAATACCTTGGCGCTACACTCACAAAGGACGGGCGATCGACGACAGAAATCAAATTCAGACTAGCCATGGCAACATCTTCCATGACAAAACTCACCACCATATGGAAAAGTAAAGAGATCAGTTTCCCAATCAAACTAAAGCTCTACAAAGCCCTAATTCAGACTATCCTGCTGTACGGAAGTGAAACCTGGACATTGACTGCTGAAACAGCAAAGCAATCCAGTCATTTGAAACAAAATGCCATAGAAAACTGCTGGGCATATCCTGGAGAGAACGAAAGACCAATGAATTTGTCAAGAGTCAAATAACACGGCTGGCAGGTCCACAGGAACCCCTTCTCACCATCGTCAAGAAGAAAAAGCTGACATGGTTCGGCCACGTCACCCGCCACAACACTCTGCCAAAAACAGTACTGCAGGGAACACTCGAAGGTGGCAGAAAGAGGGGAAGACAAAACAAATCATGGATGGACAACATCAGAGAATGGACCAGGATGAATGACTCGGCACTACTGCGCAGAGCCGAGGACCGAGATGGATGGAGGATGCTTACCACGGCATCGTCTCTCGTGTCTCCTCCACGCCCGCCAAGGTCACGGGACTGATGATGATGATGATGTTTTCGCTATCATTGTGGCCTTTTTCCTACAGGATTTTCCCAGGGAAGCCTCTCTTGGTTCCTTGGTTCCTTGGGTTCTTTGACATACTCTAATGCACGTTGCACACAAGACCTCGGTTTATTGTCTCAGTGGAAAAAGCTAGCACCCAGACCACTACTCAAGGTCTAGTGGATGGAGTAGGAGTTTCGGGGTGAAACTGGTATCAAACTCACAGTGTTCGCTTTCTGGGAAGGTACGTTACCTCTCGGCCACCGAGCCAATTGTCTGTTTGAGGAGGGGGACTGGCGCTGACCCCACACTCCCTCCCACCCCCCCTCATGAAGTCTGCTGAAGGAGGCCACAAACCGAAGTGCTGGGTGCCAACCATTTCAGAGGATTCTGCACGCAGCTTCCAACCCCACAGAACACCTTGCGCACAGGTCAAAATCTGTTCCGCTTTTCGGAAGTTCTTGTGTGCCAGTGGGAACGGATGACGACATTTACAAACTGCATACACACAGGAGCTGGATGTTTAAAAAAACTTCACATGAGTGTTTAGTCCATTATCCTCGAAATAAAAGAAAAAATGAATAATTAGACAGACACACATACCTAGCCTGCATCCTGCTACATGGAGAGGGATAGGCTCCGCCCTGTTCATGCTAACTACGGTACGCTGGCTGGAAAAATCAGTGAAGTTCGCGATAGACTCCTCGAGGAGTTCACGGAGAAGTCAACGTCAGTGAAAGAGAAGACAAGATGGGAACAAGTTGACCCGTTGACCTGAATGATGATCAGACGCATGGGCAGCAAAAGGTCAGCTAGGTTTAAACGAGTGGCAGTCTTCTTCGCCTCACTTGTTTCGTTGTCTAGTACACTGTTGGGGCACCACTGAAGATTTTGCAACAAGCTTCCTCCACTCCTCACGGTTTACAGCTTTCCATGGCAAATCATTCCACTCAAGGCCTGTCCACTCTCTGATGCTGTCTTCCCATCGTTTTCTCTGTCTGCCTCTTCGTCTCCCTCCTTGTACTGTTCCCTGTAGGACAGTCTTGGCCAGTCCACATGTTCGTGTGACGTGCCCGTACCACTTCAGTTTTATTTCTCTGACGTCAGGAACTCTTCATATAGCCCATGGCATTTTCATTTCTGGTTTTCACTTTCTTATTGGTTATGAGATATCTGTACAAAATACCAAGAAGTTTGCGAAAGCACCTCATCTCCATTGCCTGTATCCTTCTTTCAATGTCTGCTGTTCTGGTCCACGTTTCACACACACACACAGAGAAACATACTATAGGTAAGACCAGGGTAGACATGTCTGATTTTGGATCAATAGCGATGGTCTTGTCATTCCCTGTGACTTTCAGTTCGGGCTTTGCAGCTGTGGTCTGGGCTGTCCTGGAGAGTGTTAGGGGATTTGATCCTTCATTTCTGCTCCTTGGGGATGCTGGGGGATCTTTCAGTATAAATATCACTCCCCTTTTTCTGGAAATTCTGTACTTTAAAGTTCCTCTTGTCTATAATTTCTTTTGTTTATGCCTTTCCTTAACCCCCCACCCTCTCTCTCTCTCTCGCTCTCCCAACCCCCCTCTCTGTCTTTCTTTCTCTCTCTCTCTCTCTCTCCTCTCTCTCTCTCTCTCTCTCTCTCTCTCTCTCTCTCTCTCTCCTCTCTCTCCTCTCTCTCCTCTCTCTCTCTCTCTCTCTCTCTCTCTCTCTCTCTCTCTCTCTCTCTCTCTCTCCTCCCTCTCTCTCTCTCTCTCTCTCTCTCTCTCTCTCTCTCTCTCTCCTCTCTCTCTCTCTCTCTTAATTGTTGCCTACCCAGCCTACTGTTCTTCCTTTCCACAAGCAAATCTGAATCTGTTCTTATGAACTTGTACCTGAGCAGGTCTGAAGTCAGCATGTGTGGGCTGAGGCCAGCGGGCAGACCTCCTTCCTGCAGAGTGACAGGAACAGGAGAACACCAGGCACTAGGCATCCTGCCCAGAATGGCTGTGCAACTGGCTAAGGAGCGAAGAAGAAGAGGAACAAGAACAAGGATGCAAAGAATGCAAAGAATGCAAAGAATGCAAAGAAGAAGAAGAAGAAGAAGAAGAAGAAGAAGAAGAAGAAGAAGAAGAAGAAGAAGAAGAAGAAGAAGAAGAAGAAGAAAGAAGAAGAAGAAGAAGAAGAAGAAGAAGAAGAATGAAGAAGAAGAAGAAGAAGAAGAAGAAGAAGAAGAAGAACAACAACAACAACAACAACAACAAGAAGAAGAACAAGAAGAAGAAGAAGAAGAACAAGAACAAGAACAAGAACAAGAAGAACAAGAAGAACAAGAAGAACAAGAAGAACAAGAAGAAGAACAAGAAGAACAAGAAGAAGAAGAAGAACAACAACAACAACAAGATCTTTCATTTGAAACTACACCTCAAAAAAACATTTAAAGGCTATGAACAGTCTCAATGTTCTTGTTGTCCATGGTAATGTCAATGCTGACGTTATCAGTGTTATCCGTTATCCACAACGGGGTCTTCTATACACTGGCCTGCAGGCCATCATTCCATTGCAGAGGCTTCAGCAAGGGATAATCCAGCTGAGCAGCTCTGGCTCTTGTTCAGCTAGGCCGTGGGTGACGTTTCATGCATGTTTTAGGGCAACAGTCCAGACATGAGCTGACAGGGATCACCTGCCATCAGGCCGCCAGCCACAGTAGGCCCTGCACAGCTGCTGAGTCAGTGTGGTGGTGTTGTGAAGGCAGTGTATAAGACACGGTTACCGTTTTATCTCTTCCCACATCTATTCAATACAGGCTCAATTCTTTATTATCGTTAAAGAATATCTGTTAATATTGTTGTCAGTGAACAAAATGCACAATGCTTGTCAATATTTATGGAGTGTTTGTCAATATAACACTTTATTAACGTGTGTGCGTGTGCATGCGTGTGCGCGTGTGTCAAAGTCAAAGTCAAACTTTTATTTTCAGATGGTACATTGAATAAGCAGTGCATTTGCTTTTTTTTCATCAAGCCATCTATCTAAAGGGAAAAAAAGCGAGAAAAAAGGTAATGTATATACAGACATAGAATAAAAAACCTAATCTAAGGTAAACTATACAAATCAAACAAGAAAAGACAATAACATATGCATATATGGAATTAAAAACAAAACAAACAACAACAACAAATATTAAACCATACAATTCAAACAATTCAAAAATCTTGAAAAAATATCTATCATAATACAAACAAGCAACAAAGAAAAACCAAACCAAAACAAACAAAGAAGACAAAACAAAATTTATCACACACAAAAAGACACACCAACTGCTTCCCCCCCACCCCCCCCCTCACACAACATACACACACAAACCTTCAACCATACAAACAACTGAATAAAAAACAAAAATGATGAATCAACAAGAACAACCACAACAAGCAAGTAAACAATCAAACAAACACAAGAAAACCACCCTAAAACCCAAAACAAACAAAAGCAAAATAAACCAGAACCCCACCAACAATAACAACCAAATAAATATAAACAGAGGAAACTGATGTATAGTTTCCTTTTAAATCATTTAAACACTTACATACACATACACATCCTCACCCATATCCCCTTCACCACATAATATACTCATATATAAGGAAAACAAGAATAACCAACAGCTATTGGATTCAGAGCAAAGAAGTATAACAAAGACATTCATTCCCTCCCTTTCCCCTGGTCATATACACGCATGTACATGTGCTTTTTTATTTGAGGCAGAACAACGTTAATCCTTCGATCAAAGAATAAATTCAGGCAATGTAAACCCACCCAGCAGTACTGACGTCGGCAATAACAATTTAGGTGATCTAATACAATGAAAAAGAAAACTAACAGTGACAAAATTAAATAAATCAGCAAATTTTTGTGTAACACAAAAAAAACGTAAAAATGCCAAAACTGCAAGAAAGTAAAAATCCAAAACCGAACCAATTACACAACACACACGCACTCACACACTTGTACAACACACACACACACACACACACACACACACACCAGATTCAAAGCATAGATCAATGCTTACACATGTACTCTATATAAATATGAAAACTTGGATCATATCTGATTTTAATGACAAGAATAACGTCAGTGACACTTAAATCACTCTCTTAAGTTTACAAGTCGTGTTCTGTACTTTTATTCATGAAATATCTTTTTAGATGTGTTTTATACTGATTTTTGCTTTTAATACATTTCAAATTTTGGGGGAGTTTATTCCATAGGTCACTGCCTGAATACAAGAGGCCCGATTTATATAGGTTATTTCTAGGTCTTGGAAATGTTAGCAAATGGTTGTGTCTATGTTGGTTAACTTTGAAAGCTTTGGTAATCTTGGGAGGTGCATTTTGATTAACAACTTTTTGCATAAACACAGCTTTATTGAATAACTGTATGTGTGTGTGTGTGCGTGTGCGCGCGCGCGCGCGCGCGTGTGTGTGTGTGTGTGTGTGTGGTGTGCGTGCGTGCGTGTTCCAGATCTAACCTCCAGATTTCTGACAAGAAAATAATCTCGTTTTGAGCTACACGCTTTACGCACCCACTCTTTAAGCCATTGGTGAAATGTACCCGTCACTCCTGAAACAAACTGAACATGCGTGATGGCAACTCCTCCCTGCACTCCCTGAGGAGTCACTGAGGGACTGCACTGAAGCCTTCAGGCCCTGTGTGTTGGGAAAGTCGGGCAGAGCCACCCCCACCCCCCCTTCTCTCTCTCTCCCTCTCTCTCTCTCTCTCTCTCTCTCTCTCTCTCTCTGTCGCTCTGTCTCTCTGTCTGTCTGTTTGTCTGTCTTCACTCTCTCTCTCTCTCGCTCCTCTGTCGCTCTGTCTCTCTGTCTGTCTGTCTGTCTCTTCTCTCTCTCTCTCTCTCTCTCTCTCTCCTCTCTCTTCTTCTCTCTCTCTCTCTCTCTCTTCATCTCTCCTCTCATCTCTTCTCTCTCTCTCTCCTCTCTCCAGGACCGTAGTGTGGCCTTTGTAATTGCCCTTCATGGGATGATCAAAGTGTTTTTGACTTGACTTGACTTTACTTCGCCTTCACCTTCACCTATCCCGTAGTCTAGTAGATTGTTGGGACACCACTGAAGATTTCGCAACCAGCTTCCTCCACTCCTCGCGGTGTTCAGCTGTAAGTGTGGTCATCAACAACATCGACATGGACAGTGACCTCCGCCCTCCTGGCCATGACCTGTGGCCCGGCCCCGCCTCCACAACGGAAGAGCAGGGCCATCTCCAGACAGTGACCCGCAACGCCAGCGCGTCTCTGGAAGGGGACAGCACTACCAACAACCTGAGCTATTCCCTCTTCCTGCCTTGCAGCGACAACCCGGAAAACATTCTGGATGAAGCCACATCTCAGCGCGTGCAGTCCGCCTTCAACATGGTTATCCTCCCTTTGATCGAACTCTTCGGCGTCAGCACCAACCTCATCAACTGCGTCGTGTTCGCGCGTCAGGGTTTGAAAGACCGCATCAACCTGTGTCTGTTCACTCTGGCTGTGGCCGACATCGGCTTTCTGTCGCTGATGCTGGCCTCCAGGCTGTACGCCCTCATGGGGCTCTTTGACCAGGACCTGGCGGAGTTCTGGAGCAAGAAGTACCTGAACACCGTGCTGGCGCCCATGATCGGCTTCTTCACCATCTCCAACCTCATGACTCTCATCATCTCCCTGGAGAGAGCCATCTGCGTCCTGGCGCCCTTCAAAGCCAAGAAGTTTCTCCAGACCAAGTAAGGGCGTTTCGGGTTTTTTGTGGTATTGCTGTGCTGTGTTGTGGGTGTGTGGGTGTATTGTGTGTGGGAGTTTTGGGGGTGTGGGGATGGGTGGGGTGTGTGTGTGTGAGTAGTGTGTGTGTAGTGTGTGTGTATGTAGTGTATGTGTGTGTTCTTTGGTTTACTGTATGTTCACTATTAGGAACTAAAAAAGTCAAACCAAAATCTATCATTGGAAGGAGAGGGGTAGATGTAGGGCCCTAGAAAAGTGTCCTTCCAACTCTGTGTGTGAGTGCGCACGCGCGTATGTGCGCGCATATATGTGTGTGTGTGCGTGCGTGAGTGCATGTGTGTGTATGTGTATGTGCCTGAGCATGTAAGCTTGTTTGTATATCTATACTCTCTGCGATGCCATCATTATTACATTGTCAAAACAATTTGATGGTTTTGTATGTAAATGGAGGACGAGCACTTTGACTCAACAAGTCTTTGCTACAGTGAAAGGCTATTTTTCTGACTGTCTGTTGGTGACATAGATGATGGAGCTAGTCTCCCCTGATTATTTATTCATAGCATTGGGATCAAAACTGACTTCAAGAGACTTTTACAATACCCTATGGTGTGTGACTTGTGATGTGCAAATTACCTTCAAGCATCTGCTTCTGGATTGCAAAGATGTCTGGGATGTAAAGCACAAGCATTTTACTGCAGACTCCAAGATCCTTTATTGCGATATTCCACCGGGTAGCATTTTTAACTTTCTGAAAGAACCATGCTTTCTCCTGTTGATGTGAGTGAAGATGTCATAGCCGGTCAAGTCGGAAAAGGTGGGTTTTAAGGATCTAGGAATCTGGCTTTGGTTTCATTTTATATCACGCGTACTTCATGTGGTTCTCCCACAACGTGGCGACAGTCCTGGGTTGACCCTCATGATTGGCCAGGGTGTTTATACATGGAACGACAGTAGAACTGGTTTTATTCCCTGTTTTCATCTGAATGTATTTGCCCAGTTTTAATATGATATTTAGAACAAACTGACATCCCGATATGGCCTCTAAGGCAGGCAGGGCTATTAAGAAGAAGATTGGAACTAGGCTTTTCTTTAGGGTTTGTTGGGGCACTTCGCTAGATTCTCCAGGCAAAGTGTTTCAGCCATGTTGACCTTGGCAAAGCTCATCCAAAGAAGCGGTTACTCCTTTTTTTTTGTTTTGTTTTGTTTAATGTCTATTCACTACATGGTGATTTAGACACACCCGCATTCATACCAAAGTACCTATTATTACACACCGCATCTCTCTCTCTCTCTCTCTCTCTCTCTCTCTCTCTCTCTCTCTCTCTCTCTCTCTCTCTCTCCCTACACGCACCCACATCCACACACACATATACATATGCGGTTACTCCTGTTTGTTTCTAGATGATGGCTGAGGCAGCACGTGCAATAGTCCAGATCTTCACCTCTATTCACAAAATCTGCCATTTAAAATTCCCCTGTCACTCCTGTCCTGAGCTGGTCACTACATTTTTTCCCCTACGTGAGGCCTGTCCTCAGCATCTCTGCCTTCAGGTCACTCATGTCTTCTGCTGGTCACTCCATTTTTACCCTAAGTGAGGCCTGCCCTCTGTATATCTGCCTTCAGGTCATCGGCATTTCTAGACGACCTTTCTTGCGGATTCCAGGTAACTCTTGTGCTCTGCGCTTCTACTGTTCAGGTCACAGCATCAGGAGCTTCAAATTGACCTTTCTCCCTTTTCCCAGGTGAGGGCCACATGATGGTGTGGATGCAGTTTGGCATGGAATGGAGCTGAACCATCTTCACTGTCTGTGGAGACTCTCTTCCACACTTTGCTGTGTTGCGGTCACTGCAATCCTCTGCTGCTGGATCTGCTTGTCCGGCTGTGTGCCCGGTCACTGGTGGGCACAGTGAAGTCTTTTTACCCACTTGTGGTTGAGTCTGGAGTCTCTTGGTTGGGGTGGCAGATTCTCCAGGTCTCAGTTTCAAAAAGCAAAACAGACGTCATGGTTGTCTGGAAGATCTGGAGAGTAAGGTTTGCTCAAGTGTATTGATGTCCAGACGTGTTTTCCTTGATGCCAAGCTGGCCCTGACTGGCAGTTCTTCAGGCTGTGTGCTGACTGTTCTGTCTGTGGAGAACTCTTCCATGAGTGACACTCTCTGCTTCTTCAGGTTCAGAGCCTGCTTCATGGTGATGTGTCTGCTGCATTCACCTTTTTCTCTTGTCTCTGTAAATATTGAAGTGAATATAAAAGCTTGATATTGCTCTGTTCCTACCTCTGCGAGGCACAAGGGCAACTTGTCAGATCGCCACTGAAGTCACGTCAGCCAGCTATATCTTATACATCTTCCAGATCAGGTCTGCATTGGTAAATGTCTCCACAGCCCAGTTTTTGGCAAGCAAAAAGGTGATGATAGCCACTTCTGTGTCATTCCTATTCTTGATGGAAAGGCACTGGAAGGGCTGTGTCATCTCAAGCACAAAACCAAGGTCCACTGAAAGAAGCGGGAGTCCAGACTGGGAAAGCATAGCAGACATCCCTGAATGAGTACAGCCATCTAACACTCAGCAGTTAGAGAAGTGGAAGACCATGCAATACACTCTTTACAATACACACCTATTTTTTCATCTCATAATAACCTGTCCCTGCCTTCAATGATCAAATTTGCCATCATCCTGCCGAAGCGTATAACCTGTTTGTGTGTGTGTGTGTGTGTGTGTGTGTGTGTGTGTGTGTGTGTGTGTGTGTGGTGTGTGTGTTGTGTGCGTGTGTGTGTGTTAAAACTGTTAATTATTGTTGGTTGGATGTGTAGGAGTGGATCGAATGCAAGCGCTTTGATTTGAATTCCTAGTCTTCGGATCAGCAGAATGCAGCACGCAAGACTGAGCTAGAACTGTACTGTCCTAGCCAGAAGCTTGAGTGAGTCAGTCTGGGTTCCAGACACCAAACCTCCAGTGTAGAAGCTGCAGCAAGAGGGATTGCAGGTGCCCGCCCCTGTCTGTCGCCTCATGAAACAACTCACTGCCATGTCTGTCAGTCAAAGGACCAGAGTCCTAGAGGTTCTAGTGACGGCTGTTGAAGCGTGCAACTGGGATCTGCTCCAGTAGTAAACACAGGTTTTATTCGGAACAACTCTGCCATTGAACAAGAGCTGTCTCCACAGCATGGGTTTAAGTCATGCCTGGGAGAGCCTGTGGACTTCAGGCACAGCCTGCCGGCTCAGAGCTGGGGTTTGTTCTGTTCGTTCCCCGGCTAGAGCTCCGAGGTTCAGTAACGGTGACATTGTGCATACGCCACCATAGTTTTCCCACCATGAAGGTAGCCGCATTCCAGCATCGGAGAAAGGCTCAGGTCTAAGCCCTGATCCAGGTCAGGAACGAGGCAGGTGTAGAAAAGCTCATGACTCCAAGCCTGCCAGCTAGCGCAACGTGTGTGATAGGAAGGTAGCAGACGAAATACTCCCTGCAAAGGGCTGGGGTGGGCTGGGGTGGGGTGGGGTGAGGTGTGGTGGGGTGGGGTTGTGGTGGGGTGGGGTGGGGTGGGGTGGAAAAGTCTTCTTCTTCTGTGGACACCCAGCACTGACCACCTCTCTTGGAGTTGCTTTGTCGTCAGCAGCTTCACGAACTGTGGCTTAACGCGCGTTCTGTAGATCAGAAGGCCTGCAGTATAGAGAGGTGTGCCCCCCACAGAGGAGCTGGCGAAATGGAGGAAACGATGTAGGGAACAAGGTCATTCGTATGAGTGAGGAACATGGGGGGGCCTTGTGGGATACCTTTGAGAGAGAGAGAGAGAGAGAGAGAGAGAGAGAGAGAGAGAGAGAGAGAGAGAGAGAGAGTGAGAGTGAGTGAAAAAGAGAGAGTGAGTGAGAGAGAGAGAGAGAGAGAGAGTGAGTGAGAGAGTGAGGGAGAGAGAGAGAGAGAGAGAGTGAGGGAGAGAGAGAGTGAGAAAGAGAGATTGAGAGAGAGTGAGAGAGAGAGAGAGGAGAGAACTCAAATATTTTATTCAGGGTAATTGGATAACTCAGAAGCTTCTTTACACCAGGCCCTCAAAACACACACACACACACACACACACACACACACACACACACACACACACACACACACACACACACACACACACACACACAGATTAGACTGTAAACCGAGGCCCCGTGTGCGAACGACGTTAAATCCTGTTCCGCTTTTCGTATGAGTAGGCCATTGTGTCTGGTAGGAACAGATGATAGAATTTACAAAACCGCATACACACGGGGACTGGATGTCAAAAAGCACATGAGTGCTTATTCCATTATCCTCGGTATAAAAGAATATAAAAGAATAAAAATAATTTTTAAAAAAAGAACACACACACACAAACCTGAGAGAGATAGGGGGAAAGGTTAAAGAGAGAGAAGGGGAGGGTGGGGGGGGGGGGGGGGGCGGGCGGAATGACAGACGGATGGACGAAGGAGTAAAAACAGACATACTGACCCACCGACCGAGAAACCAACCAATCGACAGACAGACAGACAGACAGACAGACAGACAGACTGACAGACAGACAGACAGACAGTCACTAAAAACGTAGTGAGCGAGGTCATGTGGATGGTCAGCCTAGACCACCAGCCCTTGAAGAAACACAGCTAGCAGTGTGTGTGTGTGTGTGTGTGTGTGTGTGTGTGTGTGTGTGTGTGTGTGTGTGTGTGTGTGTGTGTGTGTGTGTATGTATGTGTGTGTGTGTGTTGTGTTGTGTTGTGTTGTACTGCGTTGTATTCCGTTGTATTGCGTTGTATTGTGTGCGTGTGTCTGTTTGTCTGCCTGCCTGTGTGCGTGTTGTGTGTGTATTTCTCTCTCTCTCTCTCTCTCTCTCTCTCTCTCTCTCTCTCTCTCTCTCTCTCTCTCTCTCTCTCTCTCTCTCTCTCTCTCTCTCTCTCTCTCTCTGTATGTATGTATGTATGTATGTATGTATGTATGTATGTATGTATGTATGTATGTGTGTGACTGTGTATATTTCTGTATCTGTGTATGTGTGTCTGTGTTTGTATCTGTGTATGTGTGTCTGTGTCTGTATCTGTGTGTCTGTGTCTGTATATGTGTACGTGTGTATGTGTCTGTGTGTCTGTATGTGTCTGTGTTTGTGTGTCTGTATGTGTGTATGTGTCTGTATGTATGTGTGTCTGTACGTATGTGTGTGTCTGTGTGTGTCTGTATGTTTATGTCTGTATGTGTATGTGTCTGTCTGTATGTATCTGTGTATGTGTGTCTGTATATGTACGTGTGTATGTGTCTGTGTGTCTGTATGTGTGTATGTGTCTGTGTCTGTATGTCTATATGTGTGTATGTGTCTGTGTTTGTATGTGTGTCTGTGTCTGTATGTATGTGTGTCTGTATGTATGTGTGTGTCTGTGTCTGTCTGTATGTATGTGTCTGTGTCTGCATGTATGTATGTGTGTGTCTGTATATGTGTGTCTGTATGTGTGTGTGTCTGTATGTGTGTGTGTGTATCTGTGTATGTGTACGTGTATGTATGTGTGTCTGTATGTATGTGTGTGTACGTGTGTCTGTCTGTATGTGTGTCTGTGTCTGTCTGTATGTGTGTCTGTGTCTGTCTGTCTGTATGTGTGTGTGTCTGTCTGTATGTGTGTGTGTCTGTGTGTGTCTGTCTGTATGTCTGTGTCTGTCTGTATGTATGTATGTGTACGTGTGTCTGTATGTGTGTGTCTGTGTATCTGTGTCTGTATGTGTCTGTATCTGTGTATGTGTACGTGTACGTGTGTCTGTGTGTGTGTGTATGTATGTATGTGTCTGTATCTGTATCTGTGTGTGTGTGTGGAGGTGGATGGCGGTGCTGATAGGCCTGATGGTGGTCTACATCATGGGCGTGGACTCCCTGATGAACCTCAAGTTCGTCACGGTGAAGGTGGTCAGCCCGCTGACCAACACCTCCCGCTGGGTGTCCCGCTTCAGCGCCTTCTACCTGCACAAGCGGCTGCTGGTGGACGTCCTGTACAACTACCTGCTGAACCTCACCGTGCCCCTGCTGGCCCTGCTGGTCATGCTCACCGCCACCTCCCTCACCCTCCGCACCCTCACCTCCACCCACAAGTGGCGGCGGCAGAGCAGCCTGCAGGCCCAGACCTCGCTGGGTAAGCCCGCGCCCAGCAAGACTGGCGTGCCTGAGACCCTTACACTACTGAGATCCCCTGCGTTCAACAACATTATTACCATCATCATAATAATCATGATGACGACGACGATCATGACGACGACGATGACGACGATGATGATGCTGCTGCTGCTGCTGCTGCTGCTGCTGCTGCTGCTGCTGCTGCTGCTGCTGCTGCTGCTGATGATGATGATGATGATGATGATGGAATCTTTTTTGAGCGTTTCCCCCCTCCCCCCCTTTACAAGGTAAGCACAAAGCGCTTTACCTTATAAGAAAAAGCCAAAAAGTAATACACTCAAATACATAACACAATACCACTCATTACAAACAGTTAAATAAGCAGGCTGTGATTCAAGCAACGCACATAAACATCGCTTGCAAAACAAAACGAAAATGATAATAGCTGCAAAACATGTATTCATGAAAAGGTAACAAGGTATAGGTCTCTTTTATATTTTTTAAATTCTTTTATAATCTTCTATATTGAGGATAATGGAATAAGCACTTGTGTGCTTTTTTGCATCCAGTCCCGTGTGTATGCAGTTTTGTAAATGTTGTCATCCGTTCCCACCGGCACACAATGGCCTACTCTTCCGAAAAGCGGAACAGGTTTTAACGTGTGCGCAAGATGTTCTGCCTGCGTTCGCACACGGGACCTCGGTTTATAGTCTCATTCGAAGGTCTTTTGGGGAGAGTGGAGTCTGCACTGATGTTAACTCCAGGGGAAAATATCCCCCTTATAACTTCTAACCTGTGTGGTCGTGGGGAGTGAGGTGTCAGAGACCTCAGCTTCTCTAGGGGCCGGCATATTGAGGGCGGCGCCCATCTCCTCTCCCTCGCTGCTTTACATTCCCTGACCCTAAAGAGGCAGGTAATCATTTACAGCTGGGTGAATTGAGGGACTGTACTGAAGCCAAGACGCGCAAACGGTCACCTATCCAAGTGGTAACCACGCTCGACGCTGCTTAACCTTAGCTGGGGAAAAGCGAGCGCTCCGACCGCTGAGCTATCCCGTCCCCGAGTGTGCTACACACCACTGAATATTGTGTACATACCTAGGGCGAGACGGACTCTATCGATGTTACTACACGCTGTGGGCTGTGAATAGTGGGTGATGAGGTCTCATGTCAAGCCAAGTCCAAAAGTTATCCTTATTGAGGGTGCATGTGCTGTGCTTGTTGTGGTGTAAAGTGTGTCGTGTGGTGTGTTGGGTGTGTGTCTCAGTGAATGTGTATTCCTTGTGTGCGTTGTGCTTGTGTGTGTTGTGGGTTGTGGTGGTGTGTATGTGTGTGTGTGTGGTGATTTGTGTGTGCGGTGTGTGTGTGTGTGTGTGGTTGTGTGTGTGTGTGTGTGTGTGTGTGTGGGTGGTGTGGTTGTGTGTGTGTGTGGTGTGTGTGGGGTGTGGTGTGGGGTGTGTGTGTGTGTGTGTGTGGTGTGTGTGTGTGTGTGTGTGTGTGTGTGTGTGTGTGGTGTGTGGTGTGTGGGTGGGTTGTGGTGTGGTGTGTGGTGTGTGTGTGTGTGTGTGTGTGGTGTGGGTTGTGGTGTGTGTGTGTGGTGGGTGTGTGTGGTGTGTGTGTGTGTGTGTGTGGTTGTGTGTGGTGAGTGTGTGTGTGTGTGTGTGTGTGTGGTGTGTGTTGTTGTTGTGTGTGTGTGGTGTGTGTGTGTGTGTGTGTGTTGTGTGTGTGTGTGGTGTGTGTGTGTGGTTGTGTGTGTGTGTGTGTGTGTGTGTGTGTGTGTGTGTTGTGTGGTGTGTTGTGTGTGTGTGTGGTGTGTGTGTGTGTGTGTGGTGGGTGTGTGTGGGTGTGGTTGTGTGTGTGTGTGTGTGTGTGTGTGTGTGGGTGTGGTTGTGTGTGTGTGTGTGTGTGGTTGTGTGTGTGTGTGTGTGGGGGGGGGGGGGTGTGTGTGGGTGTGTGGGGGGTGTGCAGCGGAGAGGCGGGAGAGAGGGCTGACGAAGATGCTGACGGTGGTCTGCCTCATCTACATGAGCACCATGACCCCCTCCGTCATCCAGGCCTTCTTCAGGACACTGCTGCCCGGCTACATCGCTGGAGGTCCTCCAGTCTGTCTGTCTGTCTGTCTGTTTGTCTTTCTGTCTGTCTCTGTCTCTCTCTGTGTGTGTCTCTATGTCTCTCTCCCTCTGCCTCTCTCTCTCCATCTCTCTCTCTCTCTGTGCTGAGTTGATTGTCCCTGTCTGTCAGGGATGGGTCATTGTCCACAGACTCTTCGCTTCACGAGTACCTAGTGTCTCTCCATCAGCTGGCCTGTGTTGGCAGAGTGAACATGGAACAGGATATTCTTTACACCACACCACACTGGCCGTTGGGCAGATGCTTTCTGTACTGCCTAGCTCCTGTGCAGGCTGGAATGCATACAGGGTGAAAGGTCATCACGCAGGCTGCAGTGTACTGTTGGTTTTTCCTTCCTGGGCTACAGCTCCGAGGTTCCTCAGTGATGACAGGCTGTGTATGTGACCGTTTTTCCATACCAGTAAATGTCTCCATCACAAGGCCCTCAGCGCAGTCTACTATGACAGCAACATAGAGGATGGGTTCCGAACCACAAGTGGAGTACGCCAAGGATGTCTGCTCTCTCCCACCTTCATTAACATCTTCTTAGAGAGAATAATAGCTGACGCACTTGAAAACCATGAGTCAGCTTCGGAGGCAGGACAATTACAAACTTATGTTTTGCCGACGACATTGACGGCCTAGCTGGAGAAGAGCAAGAGCTGGTCAGCCTGGTCAATCACCTTGATGAAGCCTCTTCGGCATGTGGCATGCAGATCAATGCAGAGAAAATCCAGCTGATGACAAATAGTGCCAATGGCATCAGCACTGACATAATCATAGACAAATAAGAAAATTGACACTGTCCATAGCTTTAAATATCGGGGAGCTATAGTATCGGATGAAGGATCAAAACCTGCAATTCTCTCCAGGATAGCCCAGACCACAACTGCAATGACCAAACTGAAAGTCCTCTGGAACGACAAGGACATCACCATCAGCTTCAAGATCAGAGAGACTCGTTCCCTGAACATGTCCATATTTGTGTACGCATGTGAAACGTGGACCATAACAGCAGACATTGAAAGAAGGATACAGGGAATGGAGATGATGTGCTTTCGCAAACTCCTTGGTATCTCATACAGAGACCACATCACTAATGAGGAAGTGAAAACCAGAATTAAAAACGCCATCGCACCATATGAAGAGCTCCTGACTTCAGTGAAAAAATGCAAACTAAAGTGGTTCGGGCACGTCACAAAAACATCTGGACTGGCCAAGACTGTCCTACTGGGAACAGTGCAAGGAGGGAGACGAAGCGGCAGACAGAGAAAACGATGGGAAGACAACATTAGAGAGTGGACTGGTAGCCTTGAGTGGAACGATTTGCTACGGAAAGGAGAGGACTGCGGGGAGTGGAGGAAGCTGGTTGCAAAATCTTCATTAGTGCCCCCTACGGTCCAAGGGACTACGGGATAGGTGAGGTGAGGGAGTGATGAGGTAGCAGCAAGTTCGGGATATACAAACGTGCATTACTCGTGCATTAAGAAACCCTGACATTTTAGAAACAGTCATAGAGCGGTCATAGAACACAAGCCACATTTCACAGGGGAGCAATTTGGGGGCCTTCTATTTGGGGCACGGGTTGAGTCACAGTATCTTGTGTGTGTGTGTGTGTGTGTGTGTGTGTGTGTGTGTGTGTGTGTGTTGTGTTGTCAGCGCCTGGGCTTTATCACAGTTCTTGGTTAAACCATTGACGCTGGGGGCAACAGCAAAGTGAGAGACTGTATGACCAGTGGCTTTCCCATTCATGGAATTCTACGTTACAGCTTAGTCTTTAGTGATCGACTATGACCCTCTGACTAGGAGGCTTGACTCGCACAGTCCTTATGTGCTGCAGCCCTGGGTGTTGGTTGGCCTTTGGAGAACATCTCTAATGCTGACTGTCCTTATGCCCACTTGGTCGAGAGAGTGGAGATGTTCTGTGGGCAAGGCATCTCCACTATAATCAAATTTCTGCCCAGTTTCCAAAACAGCAGCTGCCTCCTCTGCTGTTTTGGAGGTCATCGTCGGACATGACGGACAAACATACACATACATACATGTTGTGTTGTGTGTGGTGCTTTAGTTTTGCTTGTTGGGTGTGCCTGATTTTAGTGGGATTTTCTTTTAGTTTCGAATTAATTTGTTTGATGGAAACGATAAAAAATAATCTTTGGCAATGAAAAAAGCATGCCTGCTGGGTTGTTGTTGTTGTTGTTTTGGTTTTATTCACACCTTTGGCCTCAGTGGAAGGTCTCTTCCATGGAAGAAGGAAAGGTTTCTCATATGTGTGAAAGATATAAAGCATGTGTTCACACACTGACCTTTCGCTTTGTACTCTCTCCCCAAAACCTTGTTGTTGTGATGTTGTTGCTGCTGTTGTTGTGTTGTTGTTGTTGCTGTACGAGGAATGAAGAGGGAGCCAATGTTGACTCTGGATAACTATTTCCTGGAACTGATTGATCCAGTGTATCTGTGGTTCAATCCTTCACGAGTCAGATCACTAGTCTGTTGGTTAAGAGAGGTTCCCTTTGTATGGCTAGTTTGTATAACGATTGTATTTCCTATCTGACATAGTAATTGGTCGAACTATTAAAAGAAAGTGTTTTACATAGCAGGCAGTTTACATCTATGATTGTAAATTGGTTTGTTGGTGGTCATTTGTTTAGTTTTCTTTGAGATAGACAAATTTAATCAACTACTAACTGCTGTTTACAACAAAGCAGATCATAATTCAGACATTGTTT
>CM054146.1:5348607-5366107 GCA_028751875.1 Rapana venosa
TGTCAGAGCTGTGACGTCTGCAGGAGAGGAATGCCGCGTGCCGTGTGCTGCACAGCCCTGACAGCAACAGCCTGAAGAGGACACCTCCACAGTCCACCTCCACTCACCTCTGACCCTGCAGTCTCAGGAACTGACTGTCGGACTGACTTCTCCCTCAACTCCTTGAGGAGTCGTTGGGGCTCTCCACAGAAGGTTTTTCTCTTTTTCTCAGAGTGTCGTGGACAAGTTGAACCTGGTGGAGTCCATTCTTTCTCCTCCTGGAGCAGGATGCATGCTGGGCATGTGTCATTCAGCCTACTGGGCATTGCTGGTTACATTTTTCAACGATTTGTGCAAGATGTTCTGCCTGCGTTTTCCCACAGGGCCTCCGTTCATAGTCTTTGTTGGAATGCTTTTGTGGGGAGTGGAGTCAGTATCACTATTCACTCCAGGCCAAGAAAACCAAACTCCCCGTTGATTCCTGGAGGACAGGGGTTGGAGGGATGTGGTGACACCATACAGGCTGCGACAGCCAGAATTTTCATGGGACTTTGGTTGAGGACCTTTGGAATATGTCCGTTCAGACATATCAGTGTGGACCTGTCATTGTGGACCTGTCAGTGTGGACCGTCAGTGTGAATCTGTCATTGTGGACCTGTCAGTGTAGATCTATCAGCATGGATCTGGCAGTGTGGACCTGTCAGTGTGGACCTGTCAGTGTGGACCTATCAGTGTATTAGACCTATCCATGTGAACTTATCAGTGTGGACGTAACAGTGTAGACCTATCAGTGTATTGGACCTATCAATGTAGACCTATCAATGTGGACCTGTCAGTGTAGGCCTATCAGTGTGGACCTATCAGTGTGGACCTATCAGTGTGAACCTATCAGTGTATTGGACCTATCAGTGTGAACCTATCAGTGTAGACCTATCAGTGTATTGGACCTATCAATGTAGACCTATCAATGTGGACCTGTCGGTGTAGGCATATCAGTGTGGACCTATCAGTGTATTGGACCTATCAGTGTGAACCTATCAGTGTAGACCTATCAGTGTGGACCTATCAGTGTAGACCTATCAGTGTAGACCTATCAGTGTGGAGTGTGGACGTAACAGTGTGTACCCATCAGTGTATTAGACCTATCAGTGTGGACAGGACGAACTGCCTCACATAATGCTTGACAGATGTGTGTGCGTGCGCGCGCGCGCGCGTGCGTGTGTGTATGTGCGTGCGTGCGAGTGTGTGTGTGTGTGCGCACGCGCGCACGCGTGGGTGCGTGTGTGCGTGCGTGCGTGTGTGTATGTTTGTGTGTGAGGTGAGGGTCCTTACCACTTCTAAGGATTCAGTCATGGCTCAAAGATGAAGTTTGACTGGCTGAAATGTTCTAGCCAGCCGTTTCGTCTGAACAAATGACGGAGTGTTCTAATGGTCGTCGCCTACTACTACTGCCGGATACCTGGGGCTGTTAGGGTGACGGTGGCAAAGGACCTGTTGGGGAACTGTGTTGCCCTGGTCATCCCGCTGTGTCGTCTTGGAAGGTAGTCTGTCATCCCTAGTGCTGAAACACTCAGGACAGTTGGTCTGACAAAGGAAGTCACCGAGGGACGATCTGTGTGCGATGGATCAGAACGAACAGCACTGCTGTGAACAGCAGCAGTGCACGGTCACTTTTGGGTGGTGGGCTTAGGGAGAACAGTGTTGACAATTGGAGGTAGTGGTGCTGATGAAAATAATCATCCTGCTTGTGGCTCTCTTTGAGAATTATTGGGTTAGAAAGGCATGGGGTGGCTTGAGAGAGGCATTATAAGGAAGTGGAGGAACATGGAAATAATTTTGTGAATCTTTGAACAAAGGCCTGTGCCTGAAATGTTAAAACCACTCGCCGGTAACAAATATTCCTGACATCACTTTAAACATACTTATTCTGTGTTTTTTCTCTTGCTGTAGTTTATCAGAAAAGTTTATTTTTAAATAATGATGGTGCTTTATTTTTATGCTTTGGCAGTTGATTCCTATATGTGCACACACACACACACGCGCGCGCACACACACACACGCGCATTTGATGTGAATAGACATTTAACTGAAGATATCACACTCACTCACTCCCTCACTCACTCGCTCAATCACTCCTATACACTCAAACAGACAGACAGACACAGAGACACAGAGACTCAAAAATAGACAGACACACATACATACATACAGGCATACACACAGACACACAGACAGACACAGACAGACACAAACGCACACACACACAGAGAGAGAGAGAGAGAGAGAGAGAGAGAGAGAGAGCAGAGACAGAGAGAGAGAGACAGAGAGGGGGGATCCTGCAGACAGACCTGGGGGAGTGCCCAGTGTCTTCACTGACGTCATCACCTGGACTGCTGGCATGTCCCCTGGCTGACTGGGGCCTCATCCTCCCCCCCCTCACCCCCTCCCCACCTACCCCACACCCCCTCCCCAACCCTACCTACCCCTCACCCCCTCCCCACCCCTACCCATCACCCCCTCCCCACCCCCACCTACCCCACACCACCTCCCCACCCCCACCTACCCCTCCCCACCCCCACCTACCCCTCCCCACTTACCCCACCTACCCCACCTACCCCTCCCCACCCCCACCTACCCCTCCCCACTTACCCCACCTACCCCACCTACCCCTCCCCACCCCCACCTACCCCACACCCCCTCCCGCCCAGCTCCTTTGGCTGACCAGCCTTCAGTATACTGCCCGATTCACCGGCTGATTGGATCACGAAAACGCTACAGCAACAAGAACAAAAGTCATGTCATTTTTCAACCTGAATGCACCGGATAGAACTTATTAAGCCTGCTGAACTAAGACTCTTATCTATCTTCTTGTGGGTTGTTTTTTTTATTGACAGTGATGCTTCAGACAAGACGAATGAGATCTGTGAGGCCCACAGGGAATAGGTTTAAAAACATTAGGCTTACACAAAATATTTTGGCCGAATAACATGTTATGTGTGTATCCCTAAAGTGAAGTTTTGACTTACTGACACATCTTCTGAACTGTTGTATATAGTTGAAGACAGGAAAAGAAAAAAAATGTGTGGCGCTGCTCTTGTGGCGACACGCTGTCCCCGGGGGAGAGCATCCCGAATTTTAGGAAGAGAAGTCTTCGTGACTTAAAGTGGTGTGACAAAAATGAAAATAGTTTAGCTAACTAGCATATGCATCGCTAACAGGAAGCTCCGACCAATCTTCTGTTGTGTCTTTTAGCTAACTGACATACCCCTAGGGGGTAGTTTGGCTCACTGGAATATTCCCCCTGGAGATACTTATTTTGGCGAAATGATGTCTTCATATAAAACAAAATTAATTTCAATAAAAAGTTTGAAAAAGAGACTAGCTAACTGATGCCCACGTCCCAAGAAAAACTGTTGCTCGCTTACCGACAGAGCCTCTGTTTGAGACTTTGGCTAGAGGAAACCAAGACTTGGCTGACCAGTATCGTGTGACGAGGAATATTACTGACTTACCTACGAACCCTCTTGCCGATACTTTGGCTAAACGTCATATGCCCATCGGACACTTTTGCTAAACGTCATATGCCTAGCTGATACTTTGGCTAATCGTCATATGCCCATCGGACACTTTTGCTAAACGTCATATGCCCAGAAAATACTTTGGCTAAACGTCATCTACTCAGCAAATACTTTGGCTAAACGTCATCTACTCAGCAAATACTTTGGCTAGACGTCATCTGCTCAGCAAATACTTTGGCTAAACGTCATCTACTCAGCAAATACTTTGGCTAGACGTCATCTGCTCAGCAAATACTTTGGCTAAACGTCATCTACTCAGCAAATACTTTGGCTAAACGTCATCTACTCAGCAAATACTTTGGCTAGACGTCATCTGCTCAGCAAATACTTTGGCTAGACGTCATATACTCATGAGATATTTGGACTCACTTCTATGTCCCCAGGAGATAGTTTGGCTTAATGGTATACCCCTGACAAAAATGTTGGCTTACAAACATGCCAACCGTACCATCCAGGAATCTCTCCCCGTCTCCCCTGCTATCTCTGCTTACTGGTGCATAATTCAGAGAGTATTCTGGTTTTCTGACATTCACCCAAGCCTGGAACCCCCACCCCGGCTATTTCTGCTAACTGTTGCATCTGTCATGGAATATTTGGGTGTCTAGCATATCCCCAAAGATACTTTGGCTCACTAACCAAGAGACCTGTGTGTCTGACGGAAACACGTTTGACTGTCAGTCTTCCTCTGATGGAAGCATGTTTGACTGCCAGTCTTCCTCTGATGGAAGCATGCTTGACTGTCAGTCTTCCTTTGATGGAAGCATGTTTGACTGCCAGTCTTCTAGAAGCATGTTTGACTGTCAGTCTTCCTCTGATGGAAACATGTTTGACTGTCAGTCTTCCTTTGATGGAAGCATGTTTGACTGTCAGTCTTCCTCTGATGGAAGCATGTTTGACTGTCAGTCTTCCTCTGAATAAAGCATGTTTGACTGTCAGTCTTCCTCTGAATAAAGCATGTTTGACTGTCAGTCTTCCTCTGAATAAAGCATGTTTGACTGTCAGTCTTCCTCTGATGGAAGCATGTTTGACTGTCAGTCTTCCTCTGAATAAAGCATGTTTGACTGTCAGTCTTCCTCTGATGGAAGCATGTTTGACTGTCAGTCTTCCTTTGATGGAAGCATGTTTGACTGTCAGTCTTCCTCTGATGGAAGCATGTTTGACTGTCAGTCTTCCTCTGAATGAAGCATGTTTGACTGTCAGTCTTCCTTTGATGGAAGCATGTTTGACTGTCAGTCTTCCTCTGATGGAAGCATGTTTGACTGTCAGTCTTCCTCTGAATGAAACATGTGTGACTGCCAGTCTTCCTCTGCATGAAACATGTGTGACTGCCAGTCTTCCTCTGAATGAAACATGTGTGACTGCCAGTCTTCCTCTGCATGAAACATGTGTGACTGCCAGTCTTCCTCTGAATGAAACATGTGTGACTGCCAGTCTTCCTCTGCATGAAACATGTGTGACTGCCAGTCTTCCTCTGAATGAAACATGTGTGACTGCCAGTCTTCCTCTGAATGAAACATGTGTGACTGCCAGTCTTCCTCTGAATGAAACATGTGTGACTGCCAGTCTTCCTCTGAATGAAACATGTGTGACTGCCAGTCTTCCTCTGCATGAAACATGTGTGACTGCCAGTCTTCCTCTGCATGAAACATGTGTGACTGCCAGACTTCCTCTGCATGAAACATGTGTGACTGCCAGTTTTTCTCTGAATGAAGCACGTCTGACTGCCAGTCTTGGGCACAGTGCTGTCTATTCCATTTTGCATGTTTCGGTGTTGGAGGTTGGGTGTGGGGGGGGAGAGATGTTGTTCCTTGGCCAGGGCTCCAAGGTTCACCAACGGCGAGAGTTTTGCGTATATGGCCGTTTACCCACTGTTAAGGTAGCTGCACTCCGACTTCAGGGATCTTCTTCTCGTGGTTGTGTTAGAGAATCTTGGAGATGACACAGTAGTTATTACGTAATGTCACGTCGGTGGAAACTTCTACAGAGGGCTACCCTGAAGCTACCTACAGTGCTAAGAGACAGTAGCACAGATGGCTCGAGGCGTGACGATAGTAGGACAGGAAGATAGATAGCACGATGAGGGTTAGGAAAATGATACCGATCACTTTGAGCCATAAATTTGAACGGTTCCTTGCTGTTCTGTATAACAAAATATGGTGAGGGAAATGGAGTCAATCATTTTTTTTCCTACCTCATCCTCTGTGACGTTCCTGTCCCGCTGTTCCCACGCCGCTCATTCCAATCTCCCCGCCACAGACATACTCAGATTTGTTATATCTCATCCTCAGGGTTGGAAGTCCACAGGGAGCCCATCACTATCAGGCCGCCGTGGGCCACCAGCCAGAGCGGCCCTGCACTGCTGCTGGGTCACTTTGGTGGTGTTCAGTGGTGCCTGTTCTGAGCTAACATACGCAGGGCACCACCTACTAAGCCCCCTACTAACGACAACACTATCCCAGTCAATAAAATAGAATATGATCAAATAAAACAAAGATGAAATAAATAATAGTGCAATAACCTTTAATACTGACAATGTACAAAGTGTTCTTGTGGCTTTGTCATTGATGGTCTGGGAGAGGACGTGAAAGCCATTCATTCACTCGGAACCAATGGAGAGTGTTTTAAATATGTTGTCATCACTGTGATAAAATGTTGCTATAGTCATACATTAGACAGTAGATGTTGCGATATCTATGTACTGTGTAGAAGATGTTGCACTGTTTATGTACTGTGCAGAAGATGTTTTGATATTAATGTACAGCGCAGAAAATATTCATGCAGAAGATGTTGCGATGTTCATGCACTGTGCAGAAGATTTTGCGATATTCATGCAGAAGATGTTGCGATATTCCCATACTGTGCAGAAGATATTGCGATATTCATGCAGAAGATGTTGCGATATTAATGCACTGCGCAGAAGATGTTGCGATGTTGATGCCCTGTGCAGAAGACGTTGCGATATTCATGCAGAAGATGTTGCGATGTTCATGCAGAAGATGTTGCGATATTCATGCAGAAGATGTTGCGATGTTCATGCAGAAGATGTTGCGATATTCACATACTGTGCAGAAGATGTTGCAATATTCATGCACTGTGCAGAAGATGTTGCGATATTCATGCACTGTGCAGAAGATGTTTTGATATTCATGCACTGTGCACAAGATGTTTTGATATTCATGCACTGTGCAGAAGATGTTTTGATATCCATGCACTGTGCACAAGATGTTTTGATATTCATGCACTGTGCACAAGATGTTTTGATATTCATGCACTGTGTACAAGATGTTGCGATATTCATGCACTGTGCACAAGATGTTGCGATATTCATACAGAAGATTTTGCAATATTCATGCAGAAAATGTTGCGATATTCATGCAGAAAATGTTGCGATATTCTTATACAGTGCAGACGATGTTTTGATATCAATGCACTGTGCAGAAGATGTTGCGATGTTCATGCAGAAAATGTTGCAATATTAAAGCACTGTGCAGAAGATGTTGCAATATGCATGCACTGTGCAGATGATGTTGCGCTGTTCATGTACTGTGCAGATGATGTTGCGATATTCGTGCACTGTGTAGATGATGTTGCTAGTCTTTCGGATGAGACGATAAACCGAGGTCCCGTGTGTTACACAAGATTATTCAGCGCACGTAAAAGAACCCACGGCAACAAGAGAGTTGTCCCTGGCAAAATTCTACAGTTGCAGACCAAAAAAAAAAAAAGGGTGGCGCTGCTCTTGTGGCGACGCGCTCTCCCCGAGGAGAGCAGCCCAAATTTCACGTAGAGAAATCTCGTGACTTAAAGTGGTATAAATGAAAAAAAATAATAAAAATAAAAATAAATGAAATGATGTTGCGCTGTTCACGCACTGTGCAGAAGATGTTGCGATGTTCATGCAGAAAATGTTGCAATATTCATGCACTGTGCAGAAAATGTTGCGATGTTCATGCAGAAGATGTTGCGATATTCATGCACTGTGCAGATGATGTTGCGCTGTTCATGCAGAAGATGTTGCGCTGTTCTTGCACTGTGCAGAAAATGTTGCAATATTTATGCACTGTGCAGAAGATGTTGCGATGTTCATGCACTGTGCAGAAGATGTTGCAATATTCGTGCACTGTGCAGAAGATGTTGCGATGTTCATGCACTGTGCAGAAGATGTTGCGATATTCATGCACTGTGCAGAAGATGTTGCAATATT
This sequence comes from Rapana venosa, assembly GCA_028751875.1. Taxonomy (NCBI): domain Eukaryota; kingdom Metazoa; phylum Mollusca; class Gastropoda; order Neogastropoda; family Muricidae; genus Rapana; species Rapana venosa. Next base: position 5,356,369 of record CM054146.1, read on the forward strand.
CATGCACTGTGCATAAGATGTTGCGATATTCATACAGAAGATGTTGCAATATTCATGCACTGTGCAGATGATGTTGCGCTGTTCATGCACTGCTAGCTGTGTGTACAGAGCGTTTGCTGAAGGTGGAGGTTTTCCGCTGGTTTGCACGGACACGAAATCTTGACCAACAGTGGACACTGTGTGCCGTTGCCTGACGTCTTCCCTTGCCCTGTGTGGGGCGGGCCTTAAAGGAGAGGCCCTCTTTACAAGAAAAAACAAACTGACACCATGTTTTAATATGATGGTGTTACTGTTTGGTTGATTTTTTTGGTTGTTTTGGGTTGTTTCTATTTTGTAGGACGAGGGGTGGTTTGTTATTTGTTTTATGCTGTTGTTTGTTGTTGTTGCCGCTGTTGTTGTTGTTGTTGTTGTTGTGATTCTTCCGGAGGCGGATCATGAGGTAGTGTCCTTACTCTTTTTGGTGTGTTTTCTCACTCTGTGTGAGTGTTTGTGTGTGTGGGGTGTGTGTGTGTGTGTGTGTGTGTGTGTGTGTGTGCGTGCGTGTGCGCGCGTGTGTGTGTGTGTGTGTGTGTGTGTGATATCCAGTACCTCACTCCCGGCATTTTCTTGTGATTTTTTTAAAAAGTTTCATCTCTTGTATGATGTTTTTACAAAATTCATATGGAAGGCATCACAGAAAATCAAGAAGAAAATAAAACACCCGCAACAAGAAAATGAAACATTTTTCTCTCCATTTTTCCTGTGCTCTCTTTATTTTTGTTTCCTTATAATAAAAACCATCTGTTGAAAAATACCACTCTTTTCACTTGCCCGTGCGAGCCAGATTGTGTGTGTGTGTGTGTGTGTGTGTGTGAGGGAGGGGAGTTTGTCTGTGCTTAATCGGTCTTATTTATTCATTCGATTGGTTAACTTTTGTGGTCTTTCATTGATTTCTTGATTTACCAATAATTGAATGGCAATTTGAGTGATTCATTTCATTGCTATTTGACATTATCTTGTTTAATAATTCATTGATTTATTCATGTTCGTTTCACTTTTTCCCCATGAGGGCCTGGTGTAAAGAAGCCACTGGCTTATCCATTTACCCTCATTAAAATATTCGAGTTGAAGTTCGAGTTCGCCTGTTCCGTCAAACATAAAAGTAATAATTTATAAACGTCATTATCCGTCCTAAAATGACAACACAGTGTAACCTGGGTAGCCCCTGTCGTGTTTCCTCAGTGAGGTAAACTGTCTATCGGTATTTGTAAACAGAACCATTACTACAGCATGTCTGTCTCTGGCCCTCTTTCTCTGCGAGCGTGTGTGTGTGTGTATGTGTGTGCGTGTGTGTGTGTATGTGTGTGCGTGTGTGTGTGTTGTCTTCGATTTTGTGTGTGCGTGTGTGTGTGCGCGCGCGCGCGCGTGTGTGTGTGTGAGCGTATTTGTGTGTGTGTGTGAGCGTATGTGTGCGGGCATGCTTTTTATTTTAATTCTTTTATTTCGAAAATAATGAAATAAGCACTCGTGTGCTTTTTTTCCATACAGTCCCCGTGTGCATGCAGTTTTGTCAATGTTGTCATCCGTTCCCATCGGCACACAATGGCCTACTCTTCCGAAAAGCGGAACGGGCTTTAACGTGTGCACAAGATGTTCTGCGTGCGTTCGCACAAGGGACCTCGGTTTATAGTCTCATCACAAGGACTTTTGGGGAGAGTGGAGTCGGCACTGATGTTTACTCCAGAGGAAAAATCCTCTTGAACGATATTCGAACCGGGATCAGCAGATCACGAATATGTGTGTAGGTGAGCGCATGTGTGATGAACAGGGAATATAATGCATTTCTGAACTCGACCTAAGAAAGCTAGTGACAACAATGAGCAAGGTAGAGGCATTTCATTTACTGGCTAAGCTCTAACCATCTATGGTGGGGACGGGATAGCTCAGTGGTCAGAGCACATACTTTCCCCAAACTAAGGCTAAGCAGCATTGAGCATGGTTATCAAGTGGATGGGTGACCGTTTGCACACCTTGGTTTCAGTACAGTCCCCCAGTTCACCCAGCTGTAAATGGGTACCTGCCCTCTTTAGGGTCAGGGAAGGTAAAGCAACGAGGGAGAAGAGATGGGCGCCGCCCTCAATATGCTGGCCTCTAGAGAAGCTGAGGTCTCTGACGCCTCGCTCCTCTACGACCACATATGTTACGGGAACACCTTTACCTTTACCTTAATCAACAATGACGAAAAAGTATCAAACGGTAATCTTCTTCTTTGTGGAACGCTCAGAGAGCAGCTATTGTTGTCTGTCATATGAGCTCAACGCGTTACGCGGCAGTTAAGCGCCCGACAAGTCACTTCCACGTGGGCCAGAATTGCTATACTTTAAGCCTTTCGGGGGAAAAACTCAGAAAATGAACCAAAAAGACCGAACATGGACAAGAAGGAAGTGACGGGAAGAAAAGAAACCAGGCAGGGACAAAGAGAGGGATACAGTCTGCACAAAACAGAATTTGAAAGATTACTTTTGAAATAAAATAATCATCAAGTAATTAATATTACCATAAGTTCAGCTAAATAGTGATTGATGTTTCCCTAGATAAGAGGGGCTTTTAATATCTAAATATGGAATAATGTATGCAGCTCCAGCATCAGTGTTTAATACCCAGCTGTCTGTAAACACTTTTAAATGATCTGGTTATTTTTCGTCCAAATGGGTTTTGGCATGAAATAATGCTAATTTCATTTTGTTTTGTTTTATTGATATCATTGATATGAAAATCTGACCTTTTCAGTTCCCACAATGCACTAGGGGGTGGGGTGGGGGGTTATCTCTTTGAACGATATTTCCTGTTGGATACAACTGCAAAATTGTAAACAAAACAAAAAAATTGAGGTGTATTTTCTCAAGGTGGTGGTTTAAAAACATAATCAAAGTGGTCTATGATGATATTGATCGCGCTCTCTTTGGAACATGATTATCAGACCTACTATCAACCACTGACTCCACATCGTTTACAACAATGCAACCTCGTCAGGAAAATTCACTGCAAGCAAACTTCTGTACTCTTCTAATGGTAATGACCCTGATGCACTGTGCGCTTTTCAACTCAGGCATGGACAGGTCGGCGTAGAGCAAGTTCATGATTATGCCCTGCAGTTATGCTCTGGAGTTTTTTCAACAGGTCTTTCGGAGCATGGAAAGGTACTTCGTGGCCAATCGTTACATCTGAACAATTAAGAGATGTTGAAAAATGAAATAAGATGAAAGTATCCTGGCCCCAAGGCTGTTTCCTGACAATTCTTAATCTGTTTATGTATTTTTCGGGATTAAGTTTAAAGGGATTCAATATGGTAGTTACAGGTTAATTTTGCTGTGAGAAAAACTCCCAAAAAGCTATCTTCTTGTTTATATTCTTTAGTTCCTTCGTTTACTAAAAGAAAAAGGCACAACCTTTGGATCTGATCCATTTCTAGAAAGGAACATGAAGGTTTTATTACTGGAAAGTTGTAATCCCTTTTGTATCATATGATTCAATTTATTTTGGTAGAATTTTTTCAAATATAATTTAGAGGTTTAGCAGATGTATGATTTTGCTTCACAACATTCCTGTGTGTGTGTGTGTGTGTGTGTGTGTGTGTGTGTGTGTGGGTGTGTGTGTAATCATCAGCATATAGAGCTAGTTGTACATTTTTGGAAAGAGCGTTTGGCAAGTCATGCATTAAGATGTTTAAATAGTATGGGAGCATTAACTGATCCTTGTGGAATACCCATCTGTAATAATATTGTCTTATAGATGAATATACAGTTCCTCTTTTAGTCCAAACTGTTCTGTTTTACACAAATCCTTTAGTGAAGCTATACATAACATCCTCATAGACCAATGTGTGTGTGTGTGTGTGTGTGTGTGTGTGTGTGTGTGTGTGTGTGTGTGTGTGTGTGTGTGTGTGCGTGCACTCATGTCCTAGTGTGTGTGTATAAAAAGAAACAAACAAATAAACAAGCAGGAAAATAATGATTAGAAAAGACAGAGAAAAGTCAACAAAACGCATACAAACAGCAGCAGATACTTTACGTGGTCTTCTAGTTTGTTTTTCACATTTTAGCATGTTTCTCTTCTTTTTTGTCATCCTGCCAACTACAGAATAAAAGCGGAACAAAGAACACAACAACAACAACAACAGGACATACATACGATGACTAACAGACAAACAGACAGACTCACAGACATACAAGCGGACAGACAGACAGACAGACAACTAAAGGTCTGCTGACAGCCCAGGTGGATTTATAAGATATAGCAATACCAGCCTACACACCCAAGTTGAATACAGGATGTTTTCATACTGATATTGCAAATGTTGCTGCCAGTTTATATTATGACAAGCAAAACTTGTAGGCAACAACATACGATTTCTCCCTGCTCTTTTATTCATTCCTCTGTGGTCTTTAACTAGTTTTCTGTTTTTTCTTTACCTCGCTTCTGTCGGGACTTCCTCTGCAACGAGTTTCTGACGAAGAAGGAAAATACATGCAAAAAGTGTCGGATAAAGGCAAGTGTTCATCTGTATGTATGTACCAACCTATCCTTGTGCTTATCAATCTACCAATCTCTCTCTATGTTTATCTAGATAAATGGGGACGGGATAGCTCAGTGGTCAGAGCACTCGCTTTCCCCCAGCTAAGGTTAAGCAGCGACGAGCGTGGTTACCACTTGGATGGGTGACCGTTTGCGCGCCTTGGCTTCAGTACAGTTCCCCCAGTTCACCCAGCTGTAAATGGGTACCTGCCCTCTTTAGGATCAGGGAAGGAAAAGCAGTGAGGGAGAGGGGATGGGCGCTACCCTCAATATGCTGGCCCCTGGAGAAGTTGAGATCTCTAATGCCTCGCTCCACAACCCCCATATAGGTTATGGGACACCGTTACCTTTTTTCTAGATAAATACATGGCAACAATTTCGGACAAATACCGAGCTTTTTTCCTTCGTTTAGATATAGCCATCTATTTATCTCGCTATGTATGGGTGCATGCATGTGCGTGCGTACGTACGTATGTATGTATGTGTCTGTCTGACTGTCTGTCCTTTTGTCTGTCTGTCTGTCTGTTTGTCTATCTATCTATCATCTATGTATTTTGTCTGGACGTTTATCTGTCTGTCTATCTACCTACCTACCGATCTATCTATCTATCTATCTACCTGTCTATCTCTCTCTCTGAATAAACAAACACATCAATCAACACATACCTACAAATGCTCTGTCATGACGCACGGTTGCTGGCAGTGGCACTGAGTCTCCCCCCATCACTGTGTACCTCCATACCTCCCTACATCCTGCAGTCACAACAGCACACCGTGACGGCCACTGCCCTGTAAGTGTGCGTGTGTGTTTGTTTGCTTGTTTGCCTGTCCCTTTGTTAGTTTGTTTGTTTGCTTGTTTGTTGTTCCTGTGTTAGCTTGTTTGGTTGCTTGTTTTTGAAGTGTGTGTTTGACAATAGAAGCAACAGGAAGCCGCCACGTTTGGCAGCCATAGTTTTCTTTCTTGAAATGCCGATACTAATACCCGGGCACACTAACCGTGTAGATCTCTGACACAGGGTAAATGTAAATGTGGTCGTTGTTTTTGTTATTGTGTACGTTAAAAATATGAAGAAAAATTTACTTTTAAAAAAGGAAAAACAATTGCCACGAGAAATAATAACGTAACACACACACACGTGCGCACACACACTCACACAAAGAGGCACCCACGCCCAAACATACACGCGCACATGCGCGGTAACACACACCCACACACACACACTTAGGTATCCATGAATGTGTAAGTCTTTCTGTCTGCTTGTTTTTCAGTCTCTATGCGTTTCTGTATATATGTAGCTCTGTACGCATGTGTGTGTGTGTGTTTGTGTCAAAGTCAAAGTCAAACTTTTATTTTCAGATGGTACATTGAATAAGCAGTGCATTTGCTTTTTTTCATCAAGCCATCTATCTAAAGAAAGAGAAAAAAAAGCAAGAAAAAAAGAAGATAATGTATATGCAGACATAGAATACAAAACCTAATCTATGGTAAACTATACAAATCAAACCCCAAAAAAACAATAACATATGCATATGTGGAATTAAAACAAAACAAAAAACCCAGAAAAATATTAGACCATACAATTGTGTGTGTGTGTGTGTGTGTGTGTGTGTGTGTGTGTGTGTGTGTGTGTGTGTCTGTGTCTGTGAATCAGTGCAGACGTGTCGGTGCATCACTATGCACATGTCAGTGAAAATGTTAGCAGGCTGATGTGTAACAGTATGTGTCAGTGCAGCAGAATTTGTGTCAGTGTTTGCCCTTGTGTGTCAGTTTGTGTCACTTAATGTCATTTTTAGGACAGTGTGTGCCATGCATGTTTGTGCGCCATTGTGTGCCACTAAGTGCCTTGAGTGTCAGTGCGTTTCGTTTTGTGTCATTCTGTGTCAGGGCGCAGCATCGGTATGTGTCAGTATCTGCCGTCCTGTGTCAGTGTTTACTGGGGTGTGTCAGTGTCTGCCGTCCTGTGTCAGTGTTTACTGGGGTGTGTCAGTGTCTGCCGTCCCGTGTCAGTGTTTACTGGGGTGTGTCAGTGTCTGCCCTCCCGTGTCAGTGTTTACTGGGGTGTGTCAGTGTCTGCCCTCCCGTGTCAGTGTTTACTGGGGTGTGTCAGTGTCTGCCCTCCCGTCAGTGTTACGGGGTGTCAGTGTCTGCCTCCTGTGTCATGTTACTGGGGTGTGTCAGTGTCTGCCGTCCCGTGTCAGTGTTTACTGGGGTGTGTCAGTGTCTGCCGTCCTGTGTCAGTGTTTACTGGGGTGCGTCAGTGTCTGCCGTCCTGTGTCAGTGTTTACTGGGGTGTGTCAGTGTGTGTGTCGTTGTGTTCCAAGCCTGTCATCTTGGGTCCCAATGTGTTATGCTTTATTTAATAATAATAATAATAATAATAATAATAATTATAAATGGAATTTATATAGCGCTATACCTTGCAGAGACAAATAAATCGCTTGCACTCGACTCATTCTTACACAGTCCTCTTTAGCCACAATTCGATCGTATTTGACAGAATTACTAGACAAAGCAGAAATCATCCCGGAGAATGCTGATGTAAAGCGCAGACTCACACCTTGTCCAAATTGGGAGTAAATCAAAGCACATTTTGACATGGAGCACACACCTGACACGAGAGATAATAATCCACATATTCATTGCTAATTAGCTGGGTTAGATCACACCTTGCAAATACATAACCAAACCATTTGCAAATTTACACACATAGTTCTCTTCTTAGCAGTCAACACGCATGTGCGACTTTTGTCATCCCCAGATTTAAAACTGTAAAGTCATATTACCTTGGAAAAAATAGATCTGTTTATACTGCGGATTTTAGTACAATTCTTATGGCTGTAAACTACACCATACCTCTTTGTGTCTTCAAATTTTAGTTTGTGTTGATTCAAAATCCGCCTAACTTTCTCTTCAATCTGTTTCAGTTAAACAACTCTGACAGTGTGGCAGAAACAAGTCATCTAAGACATTGTCTAGCATCAAGAGGAACCGCTGTCAGCTTGTGTTGGGTTCCCTCTTATTTCGGAATCTAAAGAGTGGGCTGACCCAGCTTCCGAAAGGGGTGCGAACACGAGGAAGGATGGATCAGCCAGTTGATGGATCCACTCTCCATATAGGAAACTTACAATTTATTGGAAAAGGAATCAACGAATCATAATGAAATTATTGGATAAAGACTTCAATAACATTTCTAACAAACATCTTATACAGACTTATAACCTAAAACATAAAGTTTCTAATTTCCCCCCTTACAGCATGGCAAAGCTCAGACAACTTAGTTCACTTCTCTATGATAAAAGCTAAATGCATCAAAAACTAAATGTGTAGCAGGCCTTACATGCTGCTCGGTGAAAAACTGTCAAGTCTTCATTGAATTTTTGAATGCCAAACCTTAAAATCATGTGTGCCCCGTAGTTCGGATTGTTCTTTAGCAAAATGTTTCTCAGTGACTTATTATTAATGTTTAGAATTGAGAATGTATGCTTCAAAGTCCATTTGCCCATTTGCTTTAGGTTAGAAGTTAGCATTTTCCTTGTTCTATTGTCACTTTGTTTTTACCTACAATAATTATTACACACACGCGCGTGCGCGCGCCCTCACACACACACACACCACACACGTGTGCGCAGGAACCCTTACTCAAGTTGATCTTTTTTCCATTATCTATTTTATATGCGTAGTTCAGTACCTCATGGTTAGATCTGTTGAATGCGTAGTTCAGTATCTCATAGTAAGATCTGGGTTTTTTCCTTGTATCATTTAACCAACAAACAAAAACATTCATATACACTTTTATCTTTTTCCTCCCCCTGCTCCTACTCCATATCCTGTCTAAAATCACGTTTTAGTGGATAGGCGTTAAAACGAAGACACACACGGGGACACGTGGGACAAGATGGCGGAACGGTCTGGATCTAGATTGACTCCGGCTAAGTTACCGCAGTTGTACGGTAACCATGACCAGATCCACAAGATCTAGAAGTATGGGAAGCCACTTATGTCAGAAACCAGAAGGAAACAGGAGAGACGAAGAACCTCCAGAAAAAAGCTCTGAAGCCTTCTACCCAGCAACATAGCACAGCTGTTGTCAAAGACTGATGCACTGGACAATCAGACTGCAGCAGCTCCATGCAACACTGTGAGTACTGCAGACGATCTATCATACATTGTCAGTGCTTTATGCAAACGCGTCTCAATGCTTGAAGATGCCATTAACCAACAAAATGAACTGACCTGTGAACTGGCCAGCCGTATTCAGGTGTAGCAGGCAAGGTGTCCAAAATGCAGCCATGACCAGGGAAGGAAGGAAGGCAGAGGGACAACAGTTGTCTCCCCCTATGGCGGCCACCAGACCCCCTCCCCCTGCAGCAGCACCAGGCCAAGAGTTGACACACAGTTAGCTAAAACAACAACAACAACAACAAACAATCATCTGCCATCATGGTGGTGAAGAAAGTCGAGAAATAAATAAAAGAAGCATAGGTTCTAAGACCGATGACGTCATATCTTGTATGACGTTAAATGTCAATCTTTCATTTTTAAAAAAAAAGAAGTTATCCTTAGCAGCAAAAGAACCAGACATTCCTCAGTTAGCTATTCTTCACGATTCTGTACTCAACAGAGTTTGATCTGAAGGACTGGGCCCCTCTTATGGCTTTGACACTGAGTTCCCATAAATGTTTTACAGTAGACAATGTACGTCCAACTTTCCAGGCAGCGCAGTTGTCCACTGAGAAGGCACTGGACCCTGTAGTGATCCACTGTGGTATCAACAATATCAGGAAGATGAATCCCAAAGACAGCAGTCAGCAGTTCACTGAATCCATCAAGGACATCGTCAGAGAACATCTCAGGCTTGAACTTGTCGGCGAAATTGTTCGGCAAAGAAAATCCACAGCTGAACATGAAGAGGGAAGTCTTCCACGCCCTGACAACTCCTGCTCTACATGGCATTGAAACGTGTCCCTGCCTAGTCACAACAACCTCGGTACCAGCTTCAGAACCTTGACGGATGACCTTTACCTGACTGCAAAGGGAGCCAGCGTTCTGTCAGGAGACATGGGCAGGCATGTCAGGGTCCTCTTCTGGGAGAAGCCACAGAAAACCAGGGGGACCTCCACAGCAACCCAGGGTCTCCCAGCCTGTCTACAAACGTCGGCCTTATGGTAGAGAGCATCTGGGACA
>CM054146.1:5371107-5388607 GCA_028751875.1 Rapana venosa
CTTCAATGTCTTGGCACTGTTCACCGATCCATTTCTCTTTTGCCTCCGTCATGGGACTTCCTGATTCTTTTGTTGACTGCTGTATATTGTTCTGCTCGTTCTTTTGTTTCATTTTTCTTTTTCTTCAACTCTCTACGCTTGTCGCATAGTTGTAGGATGTTAGGTGTGACCCATGGTTTTTTGACTGGTCGGTGTTTGCCAAGAAGCTCGCTTGCTGTTTCAGTCACTGCTGTATTGAAACTATTCGTCAGTGTATCTATGTCTGAGTCTATGTCACAGTGAGTGCTGCAAACTTTCCACCTATCCTTGCTTGAAAAATTTCTACTACCTCTGGGTCCTTCAGCTTCTCGAGGTCAAATTTGATCCTGATGTTGTTCCGCTTGTGGATTTTCTCTAGACGTAGTCGGAAAGTCATCATCACAAGATCATGATCACTCCCTATGTCTGCTCCTGGAAAACTTCGTGTTTGTGCGATGTTAACGCTAGACTGAAACCGTCCTTTTACCATGATATAGTCTATTTGGTTGAGGTGTTCTCCATTTGGGCTATGCCATATCCATTTTCTGGATTTCTTGTGTGGGCCAAGTGTATTCACTAGCTAGAGGTGGTTGTTACTGGCAAACTCCAGGAGTCTCAAGCCTCTTTCATTTGATTGGTTATTGCAATGTGGCCCACAAACGCCCTACATATATATATATATATATATATATATATATATATACATGTATATATATATATATATATATGTATATATATATATATATCGAGAGGAGAGAGATGTGTGTGTATGTATGTATGTATGTGTGTGTAAACAAGGTTATGGTGATTTTGCTTGGACTATTGGGTGGTTTCAGTACTAATGTTGACGCCATAGGCAGACTGAAATGAGGGAAGGAGACTATTGAATGAAGGTGGCTGTAGAGCTGTTTTAGAACAACTTTTTCAGGGACTTCAGAGAATGATGAAAGGTAGGTTAGAAACGGGTCTATAATTCTTCAGAATGCTATGGTCGAGGTCGTGCTTTTTGAGTACAGGTGTAAATATTGTAGTTTTCATAGCTGAGAGGAAAATTCCTAAAATAAAGGATGAGTTTACATTTTTGTGATTGTGGGTATAGGCTGTGGAAGGTACTGTGTACCATAGGGTGCAGGGTCTATCAGGCAGAAAATGGGCAGTGGGAGGTACGTGCTCATCAAGCATTTGGCTGAGAACAGTGTTATAGTGTTAACAAGGGTCATAGGTTTGTGATAGGCCTTTAGCAGCTTGTAAAGAGAAAGTTTGAATATATGTGGCCTTGAAATTGCAACAGGAAAGTATGTATGAAGGCTAAATATTTTCAGGTCCTTCCATCTTAAAATCGCTATAGAATACCTAAGTTCAAATCCTCTTGAAGCAAAAGCAGGTTTGTTTCCACCTCGCTTCTGCTAGGCCAAATAATGATTATTGTCAAGGTTTCCCTTTTTGGGGGAACATTTTCCTTTTGTAGAAGGGGAATGTATGACACATTATTTGTCTGCGTGTCCTTTCCCTTTAAAAAAAAGTATTTCAGTAGAATCAACGTACGAAATGTAGTGGGTTCATGGATGCTATACTTTGGTACATTTCTCGGTATTACTGTGAACAAGCCATCTCCTGCTGTGTGGTTTGTAGAATCATTATCCTCTTCTGTATGGTTTGTAGAATCATTATCCTCTTCTGTATGGTTTGTAGAATCATTATCCTCTTCTGTATGGTTTGTAGAATCATTATCCTCTTCTTTATGGTTTGTATAATCATTATCCTCTTCTGTATGGTTTGTAGAATCATTATCCTCTTCTGTATGGTTTGTAGAATCATTATCCTCTTCTGTATGGTTTGTAGAATCATTACCCTCTTCTGTATGGTTTGGTTCTGTATGGACCTGAAAATATTTAGCCTTCATACATACACCATACAGAAAATTTTCCCCCATCCATTAGACCATGAGTGGTGGTCTGGGCGCTAGTCTTTCGGATGAGACGATAAACCGAGGTCCCGTGTGTTACACAAAATTTTCAGCGCATGTAAAAGAACCCACAGCAACAAGACAGTTGTCCCTGGCAAAATTCTAGAAAAAAGCCACTCTGATAGGGAAACAAATACAGTTGCAGACCACAAAAAGGGGGGTGGCGCTGCTCTTGTGGCGACGCGCTCTCCCCGGGGAGAGCAGCCCGAATTTCACGCAGAGAAATCTCGTGACTTAAAGTGGTATAAAAATAAAAATAAAATTGTAGAATCATTATCCTCTGCTGTATGGTTTGTTCATCCATTATCCTCTGCTGTATGGTTTCTTGATCCATTATCCTCTGCTAAGTGGATTGTAAAACTATTATCCTCCGTAGTGTGGATTGTAAAACCATTCTCCTCTGTAGTGTGAATTGTCAAATCATTATCCTCTGTAGTGTGAATTGTCAAATCATTATCCTCTGTAGTGTGAATTGTCAAATCATTATCCTCTGAAGTGTGGATTGTAAAACCATTATCCTCTGTAGTGTGAATTGTCAAATCATTATCTTTTGTAGTGTGAATTGTCAAATCATTATTCTCTGTAGCGTGAAGTGTCAAATCATTATCCTATGTAGTGTAAATTGTCAAACTGTTATCCTATGTAGTGCGAATTGTCAAATCATTATCCTATGTAGTGTAAATTGTCAAATCATTATCCTATGTAGCGTAAATTGTCAAATCATTATGTTATGTAGTGTAAATTGTCAAGTTATTATCCTATGTAGTGTGAATTGTCAAATCATTCTCTTCTGCAGTGCAAATTGTCAAATTGTTATCCTATGTAGTGCGAATTGTCAAATTATTATCCTATGTAGTATGAATTGGCAAATCATTTTCCTGTGCAGTGTGAATTGTCAAATCATTATCCTCTATAGTGTGAATTGTCAAATCATTTTCCTGTGCAGTGTGAATTGTCAAATCAGTATCGTCCGTAGTGTGAATTGTCAAATCATTATCCTCTGTAGTGTGAATTGTCAAATCATTTTCCTGTGCAGTGTGAATTGTCAAATCATTTTCCTGTGCAGTGTGAATTGTCAAATCAGTATCGTCGGTAGTGTGAATTCTCAAATCATTATCCTCTGCAGTGTGAATTGTCAAATCATTATCCTCTGTAGTGTGAATTGTCAAATCATTATCCTCTGTAGTGTGAATTGTCAAATCATTATCCTATGAAGTGTGAACTGTCAAGTCAGTATCCTCTGTAGTGTGAATTGTCAAATCAGTATCCTCTGTAGTGTGAATTGTCAAATCATTATCCTCTGTAGAGTGGATCGGTGGCCAGAGGTACTTCAGTGTCTATTAAGTGAGATGTCGTGGTTTGATCTGTTTATGCCATGCTTTTCAGTCACTACACTTGAGTGTTGTCTGGGTGCTGTCTTGGATGAGAGGATACACTTTATTCCTATGTACAACTCATTAGAGCCTGAAAGAACCACGGGAACAAGGAACAGTCTGTACACTGTCTCTCTATAGGTACTAAATACTTGCAACAGGATATTCTAACCCTGAGCACTCTGATCCTGTGGCTCTTCAAAGGTGTGGAAGTCTAAATGCTTTAGAATGCCTAGAGTACACAATGCATCACACTGACAAAAGAGAACAAAAGGCGTCACACTGGAAAGACGTGGGTCTCTAGGCCTGATCTGACACTGGGTCTCTAGGCCTGATCTGACACTGGGTCTCTAGGCCTGATCTGACACTGTCCATTGAGGGTTTATGGTGAAAGGAGAAAGGAGATCATTCCTAACACCATGGACCCCCACAGACAGACACAGAGAGTAACAGAAAGATATAATAATTATTCATATAAATATTTATATAATATAATTAATTATGAGAGAGAGAGAGAGAGAGAGAGAGAGAGAGAGAGAGAGAGAGAGAGAGAGAGAGAGAGAGAACTGCAGCTGACAGTGGACTTTGTGAATCTGGGCACACATATGAACCATGAATCAGCAGCAATCTGAGAGATCAAGGTAGTGTGTCACAGTGAAGACAGTCACAGAGATCAAGGTAGTGTGTCACAGTGAAGACAGTCACAGAGATCAAGGTAGTGTGTCACAGTGAAGACAGTCACAGAGATCAAGGTAGTGTGTCACAGTGAAGGCAGAGAGTCACAGAGATCAAGGTAGAGTGTCACATGAAGACAGTCACAGAGATCAAGATAGTGTGTCACAGTGAAGACAGTCACAGAGATCAAGGTAGTGTGTCACAGTGAAGGCAGTCACAGAGATCAAGGTAGTGTGTCACAGTGAAGACAGTCACAGAGATCAAGGTAGTGTGTCACAGTGAAGACAGTCAGTCACAGAGATCAAGGTAGTGTGTCACATGAAGACAGTCACAGAGATCAAGGTAGTGTGTCACATGAAGACAGTCACAGAGATCAAGGTAGTGTGTCACAGTGAAGGCAGTCACAGAGATCAAGGTAGTGTGTCACAGTGAAGACAGTCACAGAGATCAAGGTAGTGTGTCACAGTGAAGACAGTCACAGAGATCAAGGTAGTGTGTCACAGTGAAGACAGTCACAGAGATCAAGGTAGTGTGTCACAGTGAAGGCAGTCACAGAGATCAAGGTAGTGTGTCACAGTGAAGACAGTCACAGAGATCAAGGTAGTGTGTCACATGAAGACAGTCACAGAGATGGGCAGGAGCAATTTCATGGAGACCTTTTAAACAAAGATACTCAAGATACTGCAGTAGAAGAGGACATGTTCAGAATTTTTTCTAAGAGCAAGTCAAGCAGCAGTGTTTTGCACGCTTTGTAGATGTGTATGGATGGAGCTTGCAGACCGGCTATGGCCTTGTCTCTGACTTCTTTACGGAGGACCTAGACTGAAGCTGCACACCACTGAAAAATACTCGAGGCCTGCAGTGTTCTTAGAGCACCGACACCATGTTACAGGTTATGCAGGGTGATTCAGGGGCATTTTTCATTAGCTTGCTCTAGTTCTGGTGAGAAGATCTACACTGTTCATTAGTCACGGCTCTGATGAAAACTGATTTATTGACAGTTGGTACAGAGGTCATTTTATACAGAAAGTGTTGTGTGTGTGTGTGTGTGTGTGTGTGTGTGTGTGTGTGTGTGTGTGTGTGTGTGTGTGTGTGTGTGTGTGTGTGTGTGACCATAAAGAATGAGTATTTCGCCGTGATGATGGCTTCATTTGGACAGTGAGCTGTTTCCATGATGTGGGTGTCTTCCTTCCCTTGATGCCTCTGAAGCTGTCTCATGGACAGATGGAGCAGAAGGACTCTGAGCACCACAGCAGCGGATCCAGTGGAGAAACTCCCTTCTGAATTTGGTTCCAGTCAGGCAGTAGAGAATAAAGTTGATGGCGCTGTTGGTGAGCCACATAAGTTGTGTTATAGCATTCAGCAATTCATCTATAGCAAGTGTCTTAGGTTGTTGAGCTATTGTCTCCTGATTGTAATAATACCACACTATCTTTACACAACTGGCAGGGTTAACACCAGAAAAGAGCAGGATATTGCCAAAACCATGACGGTTGTTCTGTAGGAGGTTTTCTTCCGACTGTCAGTGCTGTGTGCAGTATTGACAGTTGACTCCACACGAGCAACTATGGAAGAAGAAGACACTGCTTTAAACAGGCTGACAGACAAAATCACATCACAGACAATCAGGCAGACACTGGGCAGGAGGGAAGCCATGAACAAATCTACCCAACTAAACACCAGAGTGAAGAAGTGGCGGTACACACCCGCCATGGCAAAACACCTGTCTTCCTCAACTATGTCAAATCCAATCAGAAAATGAAAATTCAGGCACACATAGAAAGGATAAGCGAGGCTACCACAATCCACGTTCTTCGCACAGTGCACATCCCTCGCATTCTGTGTGGCCACAGCACCGCCATTGTTCTCTGCACTGTCACACAGGTCACCAGCCAGGCAGACGTAACATTACTGCCGTAAACCAGGAAGAGAGACAACTTGCAGGCAGCCACATGCAGGAGTTTCGAGATCGACCTGGAAGACGTACAAAACCCAGACCCGCGGCAATTGAGTACACAGCAAGGTCAGGTCAGACATGGCAAGGGCCATAAGGATTGCATGCTGGGAAGAGTTGTGGTCCTTGATACGAAGCATGACGCAGATGGTGGCGATGTTTCCAAAGCCTCCCAGCAGAAAAGACATGGGGGGCATGTTTTCCAGATGATCAGAGCAGCTTGGTATTCCGTGTACTGCTTGTGTGAGGACTCCGCTGTTTGGTGTGTAGTGGTGATCTGGAGTTCATCGTCTGCACTTGAAAAGTTGCTCATGCTTGACAGATACCAAAACAGCTTGTTGGGAAGATGGAAATGGATTCATTCACACACACACACACTCACACACATACACACACGTGCGCGCGCAAGATTTCAGTCAGATTTGAGTCAGTCTGAGTGAGACACCCCCTTGGGGTGACAGCCACCACAACGTCCCTCCAAAGATTTTCTCCCAAGAACCTCCAACCCCAAAGACTCGCCACACAGACACAGATCACACAGGCTCACCAGAAATACAGAAATGTGCGGGGAAACCAAAAGTGAGGCTACCACGAAACCAGAGCAACTGAGTCAGCAAATCAGAGACAATGTTTTAATGACGGATTGGGATGATGTGATGCTGCTGCTAAGGGGTGCATATGCTTTCAGACTACGTGACAGGGTTGTACTCTACCTTCCTATCCCAATGTATCCCGGCGTCAACCAGGCCCAAGAGATACAGACACCTGCAGTGGTTAGATACTTTGAGCAACATTCAAAATTGCGCCTGGAAAGCGGATGAAGCTCAATTGTGTTGTCCCAGTCTTCCTGATGATTCCATAGCAAACTCACTCTGGGTAGGAGCTAGCCGGGGAAAAAATAAACCTCCAGTCCATAATCCAAGGTGCTAACCACTGTGTCAAGGCATCTTCTTGCTTGTTCCTTCTTGATCTTACACCCAGACATTATCCAAATGTGCATATACCCAATGCCTTCTTAAAATGCATTCTTTCTCGTAATTATCCATAGTCATAGTAAGCCCGTCATTGTTTGTCTTATCCTGAGAGAGTGATCACCAAACGGTGTTCATTTTGTCACAAGAAGCTTTCCATCTTTACATCAGCAGGGTAGTCAAAGATGGATGTAGGATCTGTTCTGCTCAGCACGGCAAAAGTGCTTCAGCAAGCAACAGGCTCAACAGTCCACCAGATTGCCATTCTTGCAAGGTACGCAGAACTCTTGGTCAGGTAAAGTTCAATGACACCATCACTAACCTTTGGTACAAACAATACTAACCTTTGGTACAAACAATCAGCAATTTTCTGAGCGCTTACTATGCCTGCATATCACATCTTCAGTCATAGCAGATCTCTAATCAGTTTTGGGGGAAAGGGAAAGGAAACACACAGCTGCCTGAGATTGACATGAGGCCACAAACCCACAGGGGAAAAGTGATTGATGCCAGAGGAAACAAGCCACCTGCTGGCAACACAAAGATAAACATTTCCAGCTGCGGTTAGATAAGTATCTGTCCACTGATGCAACTTCTAAGCTTGTCACATCTCTCATTCTTTCACGTTTAGACTACTGTAATTCTCTTTTGGCTGGCCTACCAGCATCATCTGTCCACTCTCTTCAACGCATACAAAACTCTGCAGCTCGACTGGTCCTAAGAAAGAAAAAATCTGAACACATCACTCCTCTTCTGCGATCTCTTCACTGGTTGCCTGTCTCACAAAGACTGGAGTATAAAATCAATACCCTCTGTTTCAAATGTCTCCACAAATCTGCACCCTCTTATCTCTGTAACTGTCTTCACCTGTACACTCCATCTCGTTCCCTTCGTTCAGCCGCAGATACTTTGTGCTTTCGAACACCCAGATTCAAACAAACCACTGTTGGCCGTCGCTCCTTCTCTGTTTCTGGTCCATCCACCTGGAATGACCTCCCTCTTTCACTTCGTCAAAAGCCTTCACTTGATTCCTTCAAATCCAGCCTCAAAACACACTTATTTCCTACCTGAGACTTTCCCCCCACATATCTGTCCCTAATTTTCAACAACATCTTTCACCTTCTAAGTGTTGTTCTGTGTGTGTGTGTGTGTGTGTGTGTGTGTGTGTGTGTGTGTGTGTGTGCGCGTGCGTGTGCGTGCGTGCGTAGTGCGCGCGCATGGATTTGAAATCTGTTGAAGGAGAGTTGCATGCCTGTAAATGATTGAGTGCAAGCGCTTCGATTTGTTTGTTTTCTACAAGATTCAGCGCTATATAAATTCCATATATTATTATTATTATTATTATTATTATTATAAGGACTCTTTATTTTATTTTCTACTGAGTATAGTTATTCAGACAGTTTTCCAGATAACTACTACCAGACAACCGCTAATCCTGTCCAAACTGCTTTTATGACAACTTCATTCAAACCACACTAGGATTCATAAGCAGATCTGGGACTTCAACTGTGATCTCATTTCTGCTATTGTAATTGATCTTGTTGGCAATTTAAGCCACTCAACCGATTTCAATAACATCCCTGAAGGTGGAATGTGGCTACCTTTGTGGTGGGCAAAAACAGTTATATACACAAAATGTCAACATTGGTGAACCACAGAGCTGTAGCTGAGGAGTGCACCAGAAAATCAAAAACTGATTTAAAAAACTTAATCTATCTCCTTTGTGGTTCTGGTCCCATGAGCTTTGTTTCTCAACACTGTGCTCCTGTCAGGTTTTTAAAGTTTGGACCGATAAAGCATTGACTGTGGAGCTGCTCCTCTGCCATCCCTAAGACTGCTGTCATCCCACTCTTGGACAATCCTGGTTTAAATCTGAATACATTTCAAAACTACTGTTCCTTGACAAACCCTCTGTATATAGCCAAGCTGCCGGAAGGGGTTGGGTGATTGTTTACTAAAACAGAACATGTACACTACATTCCAGTCTGTATACCAACCACTCACAGCACTGAAACAGCCAGCACTCATTCATATCTCAAATAGCTGTTGTCGTTTGGTTTGTTGACTCTGATTGCAGTAGACACCATTTACCATACCCTGTTCTTAAAACAGACTTACTGCTGAAGTCAATCTTTTAATGGAATATGGGCAAGAGATTTATGTAGATCATTGCTATACATACCACCATGTTCAGATTAGAAAATGAAGCCCTGCTAATGCTCAAACAAAATGCCATAGAAAACTGCTGGGCATACCCTGGAGAAATCGAAAGACCAATGAATTTGTCAAGAGCCAAATAACACGGCTGGCAGGTCCACAGGAACCCCTTCTCACCATCATCAAGAAGAAAAAATTGACATGGTTCGGCCACGTCACCCGCCACAACACTCTACCAAATGCAGTACTGCAGGGAACACTCGAAGGTGGCAGAAAGAGGGGAAGACAGAACAAGTCATGGATGGACAACATCAGAGAATGGACCAGGATGAATGACTCGGCACTACTGCGCAGAGCCGAGGACCGAGATGGATGGAGGAGGCTTACCACGGCATCGTCTTTCGTGTCTCCTCCACGACCGCCAAGGTCACGGGACTGATGATGATGATGAATGCTCCTCTCTTTTTTTGCAGTGTTCCTCGGGGAACTGTATTTGATCCCTTCCTCGTTTTGGAACACTAGACAGCCAGGATACCGGCAAGTGTTATGCCCCTTGTGTATCCATTTCTCCAGCTGTGTACTTCCAGCACAGGCCTTCGGGGCTCTTCCTTTGTGATAAAGCATCAGGTCAGAGGATCCTTCATGTCACTATCCCTCTGTGCCTGTGTCTGCCTGTGTTGGGGTTCAGACAATGTTCGGCCTTCAGCGAATCATTATTACTCCATTGTGAATGATTAAGTCAACAGTGCCAGTGATGTGCATGGACATTTTGTGATGTGGAACATAATCACGACTGGATTTTCATTCTGTGGTGGATTACTCTTCTGTGTGACAGTCAGTGCCAGTAATGTGTGATAATGTGTGATATTGGAAAGAAAAGGATTCCCTTATTGTGACTTAATTCAAACAAATTGACAGTGTCAGTTATGATATAGTTATTTGTGATTTTTTGTATTGCAATACTATGTTGGAGTGTTTATGATTGTGGAAAATATTTTCTTTGTGAGGCTATTGTGTGGGCATGTTCTGTCCACGATTTAACCATTAATTTGTGTGTGTTGAAAGCTCGTTATTTAAAGTAAATTTGGGATGTGGATGTCCAAACTGTCTGCCTATTTTATTCTATCCAAGTTTGTGGTTTGAAAATGATATAATGGTGTCCTCTGATGCACCCATTTTAATACAAGTCTGATGTAGGGGAGTGAAGCCAAAGGTTACAATTATAGCAATATCTAATTTACTGATTATGTGTAAATATAAACAGTGTAGGTGTGTCACTGCTGACAAATGGATTATGACTTGAGGTGCCATTGTGAAGTATACTGTTGCAGAACGTTCAGCTGATTTTCATGTTGACATCAAAGGAGGTATACTCGTGATATTTGTAGATACTGACTTTGTTATGTGTTGTGTGACTTAGAGTGTGATAGCTATCTCATACAGAGGCCACAGTGCTAACAAGGAAGTGGAAACCAGTACTGAAAAAGCCTCCAGCCTTATAAAGAGCTCCTGACTTCTGTGAAAAAATGCACACTGAAGTGGTACTGGCATGCCACACAAACATCTGAATTAACCAACACTTTTTTGTTTTGTTTTGTTTTGTTTAATGTCCATTCACTACATTGTGATTTAGACACCCGCATTCATACTAAAGTACCTATTATTACACGCCCCATCTCTCTCTCTCTCTCTCTCTCTCTCTCTCTCTCTCTCTCTCTCTCTCTCTCTCTCTCTCTCTCTCTCTCTCTCTCTCTCTCTTAGATAGATAAATAGATAGATAGATAGATAGATAGATAGATAGGTAGATAGATAGATAGAGAGATAGATAGATAGATAGATAGATAGATAGATAGATAGATAGATAGATAGATAGATAGATAGATCCCACAACTAATCACAGTAATGGTCTTACAGGTGAAGAATATATGACTTCAGCATCTAATATTATGAATTGCTGAGAGTCACATAAAACTTCTTGACTGGTGGTATATTTCTTATGAATATAGTTTTATTTAATAATCTTAGAATGCATGCATTTCATTAACTTAGAATGAATTTAATAAGACAATGCCAGACTAGCAGCAAATACTTCAGCGCTGTATTCAGAGGCACCTTGTTTTGCCAAAGAATCAACCAGCTCATTCGTATAAGTTTTACAATGAGAGTGTATCCAGCAAAAAGTTATGCTGATGCCTCTGCTTGCAATAGAATGTATCAGGAATTTAATCTCAAATACAATATCATTCCTTATTTTATCATGCCATGTCTTTAATGCCATTAATACTGCTTTTGAGTCAACGCAAAACAGAATTTGGCAAACATCAACAGCAGTATCAGACAAAAATTTCAAAGCCATAAAGATTGCAAATAATTCAGAAGTAAAAATAGGAAAATGCTCTCGTTAATGAAATGATTTGTGTACTTTTAAAGTCGGAATCACATATACTGCCCCACTTTTGCCTGTTTCTAATACAGATCCGTCAGTATACACTTTTGAGTGATTAGAAAAATTACTTTCTAAGTGACTTTTTACATCAATGGTGAGAAGATTTTGGTCTTCATTTTTCTTATTTCTGTGTAGTCCAAGTCAAATTTAGCTGAAATATGTTCCCAAGCAGGAAATTGAGGAACAACCGGTAAAATTGGAATTGTTGGTATATTAATGTCATTTTCTTTCCGAAATATATCTGTATGATTCTTAATTGGCTGCAGAAATGAAATATTGCATGGTCGTTTTGGAAAATCACTGTCTTGATTCATAAATCTTTCCTCTGTTACTGAATTTGGAATAGAGAGACTACGAACCACGTATTTTGATACTGCCAGTTTTCGCTGATCAGAAAGAGATAGTAAATGAGCTTCTTTATAAGTATTAGTTGTGTTTGTATGAGCCGGAACACCGAGAGCTATCTTTACTGCTTTACTGTCTAGACTGTGATTTTTAAGGAGATAATCTACAGCAGAAAAAGTAAACTTCTTGTCCGTATATTAATTTTGAACGTACCAAGGACAGAGCCAGATGTATCAGAGTTGTAGTGTCTTGACTCCATGTCTGAGAACTTATCATATTTAGACATGTAAGTCTTTTCCTAGCTTCAGTTATCATTTGGTTGATGTGCATCTTCCAGTTCAACTTTCTAGTTAAAAATATACCTAAGAATTTGACATTCTGTTTGTATTGAAGCACCCTTCCTTCTAATTTCAGGATTGGTAATTTTGATGGGTTGTCACCGTTATTAAAAAGCACAAGACACGGTTTTTTCTGCCGATAATTCTAATCTATTTTCTTTCATATAACTACAGAACCTATCTAATTGTTCCTGATTTTTTTTCACATAATTGATCGCTCTCTTTTGTTTGTTTGTCCTAACTGACGTATTTATCCAAATAGCAATATCATCTGCATACTAAATAACTTACGTATTAGTTGACAAAGAGCTATGGAGATCATGTACAAGAATAGAAACAAGATGGGTGCAAGTACTCATCCCTGTGGTGTACACACGTCGATAGCTTTCAAGGATGAGTACACTGAACCACAGGGAACAGTACAAGAAGGGAGACGAAGAGGCAGACAGAGAAAACAATAGAATAACAAAATCAGAGAGTGGACTGGCCTTGAGTGGAATGACATATCGCAAAAAGCTGGGAAACATGAGGAATAGATGAAGCTCGTTGTAAAATCTTCAGTGGTGTCCCAGCAGTCGACCAGACTATGGGATAGGTGAAGGTGAGGGGAGAAGGGGGTCATATGTTTCATCCCACTACCTTCCCCTTCCCTTCCTCTCCACCTATCCCATAGTCTAGAGGATGGTTGGGGCACCACTGAAGATTTTGCAGCCAGCTTCCTCCTTGACTCCTCCTGGTTTTCAGCTTTACATAGCAAGTTGTTCCACCCAAGGCCAGTTCACTCTCTGATGGGGTCTTCCCGTCGTGTCTCTGTCTGTCTCTTCGTCTCCCTCCTTGTACTGTTCCCTGTGTAACAGTCTTGGCTTGCTGCATCATGCTTAAACTCACTTAGGTAAACCTAGCTTTTTCACACATTTTCTTTGTTGACTTCTTTTCTGTATTTAACACAACAAAATCGCATTTTTTGGCATGAAACTGTTTCATCTGAATGTCTGTCTTTGGCCTTGACTGATTCTATGGCTTATGATCTATTTTAATTAATCCAACCCAGTATTTCTCCCTTTAAAATACAATATCTTCTAAAAAGTCAACTTTTACTGGTTCCCCACAGGGTATTCTTCTATTAACTATCTTCTTCCCTCCTTATACCAACAATTAGAGTGGATCTGGCACCATCCTCTTGGGACAATACTGTAATGACACTGTTCTTGAAGATCTGTCCAGTTCACAATCTGTGTATTATTAACATGTTGACGAGATCTCTTTATGTTGTAAAGAGAATTACCTTGACCTGAATGTAAAAAAAGAGTTTTTGATTGAATTATGTAAGGTTCAAGTTTCTGTTCTAGATTTTTTAATTGATAGAATGAAAGTGGAGAGTGTCCATGAATGCAAGTACTTAGGGAATATCATTGATGACAAACTGAATTTTACAGTAAACACAGACCTTTGGAAAGGAAATGGCAGTTCTGTATCTTTTCTATCCCAAATAAACTTCGAATACTGCAGTTAATGCACACATTCATAACATTTGTTATTGCTCTTTGTAATGAGTCTGATTTATTTCTCATCTGTTTATTGGTAGGTGTATGTATATGTTAAAAGCAAAAAAGCATTGAATAAAAATGCTGTCATACACTTGTTAAGCAACAGAACCGAGGTGGGACTAACAGTTTTCTTGGACGGAAAAACATATATAACCCTCGCTTGAATTATCTGCTGCTAACAAAATGTATATACAAATACATACACATATAAAATTATATGTGTGTGTGTGTGTGGAGATAGATAGATAGATAGATAGATAGATAGATAGATAGATAGATAGATAGATAGATAGATAGATAGATAGATAGATAGATAGATAGATAGATAGATAAGTTGCTAAAGCACTTTTTCTTCGACTAAATTGTTGCTTTACATATGCTTTACTACATTTTTCATTGCAGATCTTCCTCTCTGAAAGCCTGTATAATTGATTAGTATTATGTTCTTTTTCTTGCAGTAAAATAACAGTCTCCTCAATGCAATTCTCTCCATTAGCTTGCCAGTGTGTGAGGTTAATGAAATAGGCCTGTAAGTTATTTCCTCTTTCAAGGATTGGTATGACAATTGACTGTTTTCTATCTTTCAGTATAACGCCCCAAACCCAACATTTATGAAAACGTTCATATAGTATAAGAATGAAACTTTCAAATGAGTGTTTCATTCACGTTATTTGAAATGGCGTCACCTCCAAGAGATGGGGGTTTTTTATTATTAGGAAGGGACAAGATTGCATTTTTACTTCCTGAGGTGTTATTGGAGTATCCACGTAAAGGATGTTCACAGGTTAAGGATCTCTGTACGTAGCCCTACCATAGTCTTCCCATTGTTTTTGAAAACATATCAGCAAATGCTTCAGCCTGTTCTACATTAGAAGGGAACTGATTGTTTTCAGGATTGCAGGATGGTAGTAGCTTTAGTGGGGTCTCTGATTTGATATATGTCATTTAATGGCGATTTCATCAAACGTGAAAGAAAATCTTGTTCGTTAAAGTTTAAACATTTTCTGTAAAAGACAATTTTATGCCATACTTTATGGATTTTTATATGATTTTCAAACCAAGTAAAACACACAAGATAATGATCACTGCATCCACATGAGGGAGCGCATACTTCTGTTACATGTTGTTTCGTATTAGTGTAGATATCATCTATTAACGTTCTAGAGTTATCTGTTACTTGACTTGGTCTACATAATTATTAGTTGCTGTGGGCCAAGCATAGTCATGTTGTGACCCCTCTTTGGCTCAGGCTTTAAGAAGTCTTTGTTAAAATCCCCAAGTAAAAGCACCCAACAAAAACGGAACAATGTTAAAAGACAATTTCAAAACCTAGGACATCATTATTGTCGCAGCTCTGGATCTGCTATGAATCAATATCTTATGTCACAAAATGGATAAATCCGGTCCTGTTTATATTGCATACACTATCTACAGTTCAAAATATAAAACACACTCATTAAAATACAATGTCTTTTGATGAACTAAGGCGCCATAATCATTTTCTAAATCAATAGATTTCACTGACACACTAAGCATTCATACAAAGCTCTGAAACAAAGAGGACACAATGACGAGGAGAATAGGTTTAAAAAAACCGCATATATATATATAATTACTTGCAAAAATAATTTTAAAATAAAATCGTCACCAACACAGCAATTGCACTGTCACTAAGAGACTCTGGTGTCGCGATATATCTGCTAGTCACAATAGGCAATTGTTCCAATCAAGCAGACTACTTTATAAACCACATTGCAGCACAACACGATCAATATCATTACATTTTCTGAAAAATTGAGAGGGGTGGGGTGGGAGAAAGTATCAGAGAGACAGACAGACAGACAGAGTAAATCATCTAGGAAGAATTGAAGTAATCAGGCAGGCAGGCAGGCATACACATACACACATGTACACTCACACACACACACACACACACACACACACAGTGCCATTTACGTATGCATACACATACATACATACACACATGCATCATACACACGCGCACGCACACACGCATACATAACCCATACGCCTGCGGCGCCTGCCCACATGCACACACACAACCATTTACACATGGATACAACACACCATCAAACACACACACACACACACACACACACACACACACACACATCACACACACACACACACAACACACCACACACACACACACACATTTGTGACTATTGAGAGCATTACACACGCATGTCTGAATGCAGCCAGACAGGCACACACTTATACGCATGCATACGTATACGCGCGCGTAGCACACACATCACACACACTACATCATACACACACGCACGCACACACACATACGAAAGCGTGAACACGCACATAAACACACGTATGCACACACACACACATATACATACCATGCGTGCACACACATGTACTCACACGCGCACACACACACATACACATGAACCCACACGCGTGCGCATGCCCGCACACATGCACACACACGCGCGCGTGCGCGCGCACACAGTGCCATTTACGTATGCCTACACATACATAAACACATGCATCATATACACACGCGCGCGCACACACACATACACACACAGCCATTTACGCATGCATACACATATACATACACACATGCATATCTCACACACACACACACACAATGTTTGGTCAAATATCTAAGCAGTTGGGAAAATGTAATGCCTGGATGGTTGAGGGGTTAGCAATACAGCCATATATTAGAAAGGACGTTTCCATACAACACAGACAGTTTGTGTTCCTCGACCGAAAGTGCCCATCCTTTATGTCCCCAGGGGGAGCTAGCCTGTTAGCTGCACACCTAAATACTACACCGCCCTCTTTCAAGAGTGGGACGAATTGAATCAGTCCTTGTTTTCAAAGTTGACTTGGCTAAAAGGAATAATAATAATAATAATAATAATAATAATAATAACAATAATAATAAATGAGATTTGTGTAGTGCTATATCTTGCAAAGACAAATCAGAGCGCTTGCATTTAACATATTCTTACAGAGTCATGCAGCCAATAACTATTGAAACCTTAAACAAATTCAAATGTATGCACCTATACACACACACACACACACACATGCACGCACACACACACACACACACACACACACACACAGGTTGTAGGTTTTGGCAGGGTAATGGGATTTGGGCTGTTGAAGGCAGGAGCAGTTTTGAGATGAAAGAGGAGGGAACAGGTTAGCTTTGTAACAGTTTGTAACAGAGGGTACTGATCTAATAGTTTACTCTCTGTGACACAGGCAGCCAGTGGAGAGATTGCAAGACAGGGGTAATGTGCTCAGATTTTTTTCTTTCTGAGGGCCAGACGAGCTGCAGAGTTTTGTATGCGTTGAAGGCAGTGGATTGATGATGCTGGCAGACCAGCTAAAAGAGAATTCCAATAGTCCAGACGTGAGAGAATGAGAGATGCAACAATTTGGATGTTGTATCAGTGGACAGGTACTTTCGAATTGCACTAATACGCCGTAATTGATAGAAGCACGACTGGCAGGTCTGGGTGATGAATTTTTGCATAGAGAGTGTGTTGTCAATAACAACTCCTAGATACTTCACTGCAGTGGATGGAGGGACTGATGTATACCCGGTTTCTTTTGAAGCTGTGGTAATAGAAGAGAGTTTGTGTTTGGTCCCTACAATCATGGCTTTGGTTTTATCTGCGTTAAACTGTAACTTGTTTGTATCATCCAGTTTT